>PVKP010000285.1:0-221753 GCA_004027715.1 Plecturocebus donacophilus | reverse complement strand
TCTTAGTTTTCCTTCGGGGGACGCTCCTTCCCCACAGAGCTGGGCCTTCCCGGGTTCAGCTGTGCTTCTCAGTCCTCAGCGCTTCCAATTGCTGTTCTCCTTTTGGGGATGGGACCGGCGGAGCCCAACTAAAAGGGCACTACCCAGTCCTGCACACTCCACACCGAGAAGCGCCGCGCCGGCCAAAAGAGTCGCGCTGGTGACCTGTGTGGCTCCCTCGCCGGGAATCTCCCAGTCCATGGGCATCAAATATTCGTCTGCAACTGCGGCGTCCACTCGCTCTCTGCGCCCTCACCGCCAGCCACAATCCCAAGCCGCTGCTATGCGGCCATTTTGGATCTCTCTCCGCCCGGTGATGAAGTTTTTCTGTTTCTTAGTTTTCCTTCGGCGGACGCCGGTTCCCCTCTGAGCCAGACCTTCCCGGGTTCGCTGCACCCGCTGTGAAACTCTCAGTCCTCAGCGCTTCCAATTGCTGTTTTCCTTGTGGGGATGGGACCAGCCGAGCCCGTCCGTCCCGCACACTCCGCACCGGGAAGCGCCGCGCTGGGCGCCGGCAAAAGAGCCGCGCCGGCCGAAAGAGTCATGCCGGCGACCCGCGTGGCTCCTCCGCCGGGAATCTCCCGGTCTGTGGGCAACAAAAACTCATTGGAAAGTGTGGCATCCACTCGTTCTCTGCGCCTTCACTGGGAGCTACATTCCTGAGCTGTTGCTAGTCGGCCATCTTGGATCTCTCCCCGATTTTATATGTAGGTAAACTGAGGGCACAGACATAAAGAGTTGCCCACCCAGATCTCAGGGAACCTGACACTAGGCCAAGAACCATTCAGCTTAGCTTCTCCCAGGTTCGCACACAGAAAGAATCTACCTACACACAGATGTCACATGGCTGGTGCTAATGATAACATACATTCATCCAATCATTCATTCCTTTGTTCAAAGACATTTTATTTTTATTTTTTAGACAGGGTCTCACTCTGTCTCCCAGGATGGAATGTGGTGGCACAACCATAGCTCACTATAGCCTTAAACTCCTGTGCTCAAGCGATCTTCCCACCTTTGCCTCCCAAGTAGTTAGGACTACAGGTGCGTGCCATCACACCTGATTAATTGTTGATCTTTTGTCAAGACACACTCTTGTGATGTTGTCCAGGCTGATCTTGAATTCCTAGTTTCAAGTGATCCTCTGATCTTGGCCTCCCAAAGTCCTGGTGTTATAGGCAGGAGCCACCATGCCTGGCCCTGTTTAGATATTTATACAGTGCCTGCCGTGGATCAAGTACTGGGCCAGACATGGGATACAGCTGTGAACAAAAACAGACACACGTTCTTCTCCTCATGTAGCTATTTTCTGAGAAGGAGAGAGAGACATAAATTCAACACACAATAAATAAATAAATACTATGTCAGAAGGCAGAAAAAACAAGGGAGAAACACAGACTGGACCGTGTAGGGTTCCCGCTGTGGCGGATTTCTAGTCAGAGATCAGCAGTGATGCTCACATGGTAGTAAGGGCAGTGGCGAAACGAGTAGTCCCACTCTGGCAACATGACGGGCGCTGAACAGTCTCTCCAGCCTTGAGAAGGGCAGGAGGTAGAGCTGGAGGAGGACAGAGCTGGAGGCTGTAATTCATAAGACCATGTAAGAGGTGGCCAAGAGGTACCATCCCCCAGGGGCCCAGGGAGAATCCTGGGCAGAGGAATGAGCTGGCGAGGTCAGGGTGGGCTTCCTGGAGGGAGGCAAGGCTTGGCTGGGCATGGGGAAAGTGGCATCATGGGATATTTGGGGATGGCAAAAGGAGGATGCCAGTGGAACTCGTGGACTGGTCTGGGAGCAGAACACAGGAGGGGAAGGAGAAAGGGATGAGAGAAGAAGTACAGCGTAGGGCTGACCATGGGGACTGTGGAGAAGAGGCTCATGGATTTTATCTCCCAGGGGAGATGAGAAGCTTCTGTGATTTACAGCTGGGTGACATTGTGAAGAGACCACTTTGTAAAGGTCATTCTGGCTGCTACAGAAGGGATGTGCTGGAGTAAGAAGGAGCCTGTAGTCCTCGTGCCCTGAGGGCTGTGACTAAGGGGTGGAGAGGGGATGGGTGTCAGAGAGGGAGGAAGAATCACAAGACTTAATGCTGAGCTTTACTCCCCAGCCTGAAGGTTTTGCTGTCTTACACATATGGCAACTTTCCAGGATGCGGACAGGAGGCCTGATACCTTAGGGATGCTCTACAGATGTCAAATCTCATGCTACCACTACTGGATGCCACTTAGTCTCTCCTCCCACAATTTTCTTTCCCTAAGTCTAGCCTAAACTTGGCCAGCCAAAATCAGACAGACTCTGGGGGATGGTCAGCGTGAGATGTTGGGGTCAGCCCAGGACTAAAGGAGATGCACATGACCTGTTCCTGCAAAACCTAGCAGGGAAGGAGCTTTGAAGGCATTAGCTGTCCTGAGTCTGGTTACACTGTGATGAAGAAGCCCCAGGGCATAGCTGAGTGACTGAAATCAGCAGAGACAGCTTTGGGAGGTTGGTCAGCAGAGACCTCTTTGAGGGTCTGCAATAAGTATTCTTCAGCTTGTTGCAGCCTGACAGAGGCCCTTGGGTTTTCTGGATGGATAAGACTGAATCAACTTAGTAGCTAGTGTTCCTGATAAGAGTCATAGATTCCAGCTTGGGCTAGGACTGGGTCTGGGAGAGGAATCATGCTGTGATTCCAGGCCCTACTGAATGCCCCTGCTGGGATCCACAAAGCAACCTCTGGAAAGATCTGAGTGGGGCTGTCATGGGGCCCTGGGGACAGCTGGAGCCCTAAGGGTCCAATCTCAGAGCCCTGCAGGGGCAGTACCCATGGACAACCCAGGCTCATGAGTAGGGAGAGTAGCCAGGTGGGTAGACCAGATGAACAAATGGAGATTCCAAGATGTCAAAAGAGGCCCATTTAAGGACAGAACAGAGGATGGAGTCCTGGCACCACTCCTCCTAGCCCAGTGCCCTCCCCAACTCCCTGGGGTCTTGAGTGGAGCCTAACTGAGAGTTCTCAGAGGCCACCATGGGACGGATGAGTTTGAGAGAGCCAGCAGTCTGATGCAGAGACTTCACATTGATTCAGTGAGGCAGCTTTGCTGTGCCAGGGTTGGCTTCCCCAGCCTCTCTGTGCAGACTGAGGTGGGTGTGTACTATGTGCTTAATTATAGTACACATAACCAGAGAGGAGCTACTCAGAAGCACATGTCATTTTGTTTGGGGATAATAGACATGAAGGCTAGAAAACGTCTCTTAGATCATCCAGTCCTGCCTCTGCCAGAGCTGGTATGATGGGTGTCAGATCACTTGGGCTTTCTTCAGCCTGTGATTCAAATAGGGGGAGCTGGGTGAGGCCTCCAGGGAGATGGCAGCCCCATGTTTTTCTCAAACTCTGCTCTGGTTTTCCTTGTCTGTCTCTTCACTTTTTTCATCCACAGATCTGGTTCTGCAGGCCTTGCCCTCTCGTGTCCTCCCAGTGAGCCTTGACTCCTCCAGCTTCATCTACTGAGCCCCCGCTCTGTAGCAGGGCTGCCCACGCTCAGTTCTAGGGGTTCAGACAATGATATCCATCAATCCACAGTCAAGAGTAACGTGAGACGTGCCCACGAATAATTTCAATTCATGACCAAATATGGAAACCGCCATGCAAGAAATACCAATGTAGGTTAGGGAACGGAGAGGTGGCTTCTGTCTCTGCTTGTTGGAAAGGCTTCTTGGAAGAGATGGCAGCTCCCTTATCAGAACTGAGTGAGATTTGTTAAGTGGAGGAAAGGGGTGGAGGTTTTCCTCCATTTAGTGGGGAGCTCCGGCCTCCTTCTCTTCCTCCTACTGCCTGAGCTGGGCCTGGTGAGTATCCTTTGTCTTCACCTCATCATTTTGGCTGTGACTGACTCTCTCTAAATCTAGCCTTTGCTACGTCATCCTTCTTTTCTTCCCCTTCTCTTCCTTCCCTTGTCCTATTTTAGATACAGTGGGCCAGCAAGTGAGGTTTGAGACCAGGGCGGGAGTCAGGGGACCAGAAAACTAGGGCCAGAGCTGCCACCAGTCTTCAGCTCCTGCATCTGCAAAATGAGGGGTTAGGGCTAATCTCTATGGACCCTTTAAAGCTTGATGTTCTAGGAATTTCCAGAGCAGTGAGCTGCCCAGTGGAGTCAGAGTCCAGAGGTGCGGCCTCATAGCTGTTTCTTCCTCATGATTTCTACCACCACGATCAGTCTGGCAGCCCCAAAATCTGCATCCCCGGCACAGACCCCCTTCCTGAGCTGTAGGACCATATATCCCACTGCTCCCTCCCTGGCCCTGGGAGGAGCTTTAAAACCAGTATGTCCAAAAAGAAAATCAGTACATCGTGTATCATTCTGATTCTGTTGCCAGGATGCATGTGTGTAGCGCACTCACATTTGCACAGTTCTGAGCATGTTGCTTTCTGCATAAAACCACTCCACCAGGATAAAATCCCCAGAAATCAAGGCTTGGTGTGGCACAGGCTTTTATTGACCTTGCTCCAGACTCATCTCTCTTGTCTTCCCACCCCCGCCAGACATCATACTCTAGCCATCCCTAACTGGTGAACACACCATGGTGTTTCACACCTCTGTGTCTCAGCATTGGTTATTTCATGTGTATGGAAGATCATTTCTCCCTGTGTTTTACTGAGGAACTTCTTTTCATTCATCAAAACTCAGCTTATCACCTCTACCATGAAGTCATCTTGGCCATCGCTTGTCCCAGTTAATCACTCAGTCTTCCTTGCCATCCTTGTCCTGGTGAGTACAGTCTTTATACATTTGTCAATTAGTTATTATCAGTTTACATGTGTGTGGGCACCCCATCTGCTATAGATCTTTTTGTCCTAGATTTCTGTAGCACAATGCCCATCACTTATTAAGTGCTAAAGTTTCTGATTTTCATAAACTGAACTGAAATGAATCCCAATTACTGACCTGTGGGACTCCCAGCCCTCTGACATCTTGGCCCTGCCCAAAGTCAGGAGCACATTTCCAGAGGGCTCTGCAGTGGGAAACAGCAGTGGGAATGTGTGTGGATTCAGCTCAATACATGCCCTGTGTTAGGTGTTTTCCTTTTGCAGGCTGGAGTGAGCCCTTGAGCTGACCCAGAAGTTCTGAGCATTTATCACCCAGTATTGATGACCGTGTATTTTGCCTCCTCTCTTTATGTCTAAAGATGAAGGAAGAAATACAAGCTCATGTTACAAAGAATATTTCTCTGGTTTATCAGCTTTCCCCCTCTCAGTTTGAGCTCAGAATGATTTCTTAGTTCTCAGCTTTTCTTCCTCTGATCAAAGCGCCTGAGGCAGTGAGCACCAGGAGGGCAGGAGCGTTTCTGGCTGAGCCCAATGCTCCCTTCTTCTGGGCTGTTTTAGGAAGCCGTGACCCAGTGTTCTCTTGTCAGACAAGCATGGCCTGGCTGTGGAAGGGTCTCCAAAGCCTCGTGGGTCCCAGGTGCCCTGGATATTGGGGGCAGCTGCCTTGCCTCCACTGGGAGAAGATTAAAGTCCCCTTTGCCTTTCTTCATCCCTCCCTTTCCCACCCTGTTCACTGAATCGCTCTTTTCTCTCCAATGAATTAAATGCAGAAAATCCATGAGCAGGATTTCTCTCTTCAAAGGACCAAATAACCTTTCTTTTTATTCCCCCTAAATTTTTTTCCAAACTGCAAAAAGAAAACATGCAAACAGACTTCAAGTTAAAGGTGAGAGAAAGAAAAGTTGAAGCGAAGTAATTTTAACTTGAGAAGTAGAGCAGTTGAAACCCAGGAAAAAAAATGTACACTCAGCAATATAGTCCTTTCCTACAAATTAATTAACCCAAAGTGCTTGTTTAATTAGTGTGAGGGGTAGGGAATTGAGTAGCTAACAATATCTCTCACCCAGTTTAGAATTATGTTCACAAAATAATTTCTTCTTCTTTTCCTGAAAGGGATGAGAACGTTACCTTTATTGATCTGGAATCAGTAGGCACCTCATGGCTGGAGGTGTATTTTCAGGTGGGTTGGGCCTCTGAAGAGGTGGCTTTTCTGATGCCACCCCTCTGACTCCCTGCTTGTGTGGACGCCACAGGTGGCCTGGTTGCCACAGGGTGAGGGCAGAGGCCGCTTAGCCCTGCTCCAGAGAAACAGAGCTCTGAGGGCTTCCAGAGACCAGGGCTCTTCCCACTCCTCTCTTCCCACTCCTGTGCTGCATATAAACTTTTTTTTTTTTTTTTTTGAGATGAAGTCTCAGTCTGATACCCAGGCTGGAGTGCAGTGGCATGATCTTGGCTCACTGCAACCTCTGCCTCCCAAGTTTGAGCAATTCTCCTGCCTCAGTCTCCCGAGTAGCTGTGACTACAGGCTCATGCCTTTATGCCCAGCTAAGTTTTGTATTTTTAGTAGAGACAGGGTCTCATCATGTTGGCCAGGCTGGTCTCGAACTCCTGACCTTAGGTGATCACCCACCTTGGCCTCCCAAATGTTGGGATTATAGTCGTGAGCTGCCATGCCAGGCCTGCATATAAACCTTTTGAGTTTCCTGCTTTTGACATGAGCGTGGATATTTATCACTTCTAGAAGCATTAGGAGAACTCAAGTCCAAGTGCTCAGAGACCTACAGTGCAGTTTAAGACCCTCTCACAGGAGTCTTTGGGGCGGGGGCATGCACAGGAGTTATAAAGGGTAGGGGTGGGATAAGTTCTCAGCCAATGTTTTTCTTTTTCCCATAGACTCCTTTGGCATCTGGTGAGGCCTGTGGATTCATTCTCAGAATCACATTTTTAATGTGATAAATAAATAACATAAATAAAACAGATATGTGGTATAGTCATATGTGTGCTTCTTTATTAAGTCATTACAAAGCAAGATCTATTTGGAGGTCTAATAACTGTCATAACCTTGAAATAAATCTCATGTGAAGAGATCTTTAACAATCGTAATATATTAAAAGATCTGATTTCTACTGTTGGCAAATCATAGATATTGCTAAAACTGTGGTTTATTGCCCGCGTTCATAATTGAAGGAGATGCTGGAGTTCAGTGAGAAGGATGTGAAAATAAAGAGAGCCTTTTCCCCCCATGTCAGTTCATTGGCTCTCTGAATTCTTTTCATGGGTCTTTTGGTGAGTCTTCTGATGAATCAATGAGTTTCTTATGAATGTCACGGAACCTTGGTGTCTTCTACTGAATTCTTTTGAAATTTACTTGAGGAGTCTGCCAGTCTTTGTTGCTTTCTTGAAGTCATTGAGGGCTGTGTTGTTAAGGGACTGAAAGAGGTTGAAGAGGATAGAAATGGAGTGAGAACCCCAGTATACCAGGTGCAGGACAAGTAGTACTAGGTTGTTGGGCTGTGCTGTGAGGAAAGAAGGCTGAGAGCTTGCACATGGGCCAAGGAACAATACACGAGCACTGAATTCCCTGTGCCTCCCAGAAGGGAAAGTGTGGCTGCTTAAGAGGTGAATTGGCCAATTCACATGGTGAGAGGGAGGCGCCTTGAGGACAGGCAGGGTGCAGGCCTGTGGGGTGTGGCATATTGGCAGGTAAAGGAGGTGTTGGCATGTGAGCTACTGGGACAGAAAACCCACCATACCTGAACTTGAGGCCCTGTGGGCTGTAGGGACAGGGTAGGGCCTCTTTCAAGCTCCCCAGGATGCTGCACTATGATTGGATCCATATTGCAAGTACATGGATTGCATATACATTGCACTGCACAATGTAATCCATACTGAAAATAGATGGATTGTCAGGTACACCTGGCCAGACACTTTGAGTCCTTTCTCTTTCATATGCTTTCCATGAGCGAGGTGTCAGTGTCATCATGTGTACTTAGAACTTTTTCGCCCACTGCCCATTTCCTTCCCAAATAGCCCCCAGCTTCTCCTAAGCAGCAGGTTCAAGCATCGTAAACAAGTATCTGTAAGCCAGCTGCTCATTTGCCCCCTCTTTAGTGCCTTTGATCACTAGTAATCTCAGAGCAGAAAAATGGTTTTAGCTTACTTATTGCTATTCAGAGGACTGGGGGTGGGTGACTGACCTTCTCTGCTAGAGAAAGAAAAGTTGCTCTAGGTAAGATGTAATTTTACTAAAGAAAAATCTCAAAATGACTTTTCCCCCCAAGTTAATATTTTTTGTCCTTGAAAACAGAACCCACATGATACAGGCAGAGGGTTCCCTAAAGTCTTTGTTCTCTAACAAAGACTTAGAAAAGACTTAGAGCTGAGTGCATCAGACCTAGTGTAAATCCGCAGGTAGAGGCATGGAATCCTCACTTTCTCCCTTTTAACAGGAAGCTCAGGCTTTTCCAAGACATCAGGCCAAACCCTAATGACCAAGTGCCTATCAGAAGCTTTGTGGTGAGAGATTAGATACAATTCCAAGTAAACTGGAGCCCACAGGCCCTGTTCTTCCTAATGAAGTGTGTGTGTGTGAGTGTGTGTGTGTGTGTAAGAGACTACCTCATACTTTTTGAACCATAGCCAAAGATGCAGAAGAGGTTATTTTTTCCCTGGGGACTGTGTTGCTCTTTTCTCCAGGAAGTATTTGTTAGTGTTTTGTATTCATAGCACTGTGCTAGGCACTGTTGGTCAGGAGGGAAGGCAAATGCCAGAGTACATCAGATTCACGTCCTGCTACCGGGAAGTAAAGTGTGATGTGAGAGGTAAGATGAGACTGTCTGGGTTACTGCAAGAGGAGGGGCTGAGAAAATTGCACGTGAGAGGTGCTGGAAGAAGGCCACCAAGGTGACCTTGAGAATTGTGGCCCAGTTGACAATTTAAAATTACCAGCGATAAAGAGAATATTGCAGTGTCTCACTGGGAGAAGTGGAAAAGCAGGTCAGGCAGGGTTTTCTTAAATGCTAATTACACAGTCTCAAAACATAAGGGACACATGCAGGTTTATTCTTTGTCCTTTGAACCTCATTGATGTCAAAGCACTATGTCAAAGCACTTTCATGCATGTTGTTTTATTAGCACTTTGTGATAAAACTATGACATAGCATGAGTTACTATTCCCATCTGAGAGCAAAAGGAATACAAGGCCAGAGACTTGAATATCTTTGTACCATGCCTGAGGATCGTCCCTGCCAAGCGATAACTTGGGCAGGAAGACGGAAAAGGTATCACGCGTAGGTGCCTGGGGATATTGATATAAGAGCTTAGATCCCAACTTCTCAGGCTGTAAGCTCTTACCTGCTTTTGTTCTGTAGGAGGGGGACAGAGCCTGCTTCAAATGGATTGGACTGTGTCCATCTCTAGCACATCATGCTCACTGAATGTCTGGGGGAGATGGTCGAGGTAGAGCTGAAGCCAGCTGTGGAGACCTGTGAAGGCCTTCTCCTAAGGAGGGTAAATGCCACATGATCTTTGGTGCCTGTTGCTATCTGGTCCCTTCCCCACTAATTCTAGTCTTCCTAACTCCTACCCAGGTGTTAGGTGATCATGTCTGAATTAGTGACTTCTCGGGATTATTTATCTTTCACTTTGGATGTCTAATCAGAATAAAGAACTCATCTTAAGGCCAGAGTGATAATGATGGAAAATGGACTGTGGCATGATGGAGGCTGCAATCCTTCCACCTGTTTGTAAAACACTGAAAAAAATGTGACCTCAGATAAGTAAGAGTCCTCCAGTGAGAAAGTAATTATTTCCTACCAACCACCTGATAAATGTACAGGTGAGTAAAACTTGGGCAGTTGAGGGAAAGTTTATCTAGAAGAATGGCTGGTAACTCAGATCCTAGGGACAGAACCAGAAGGAACTCAAATGAGGACCGTGGTCAGCTCAGCCAAGGGCAGGGTGAGGGATGTGGGGCCGTAGCATTCAGGGGCAAGTTTCCACAGGCAACTTCTCTGGTCAACTCTGATAACTTTCCGCGCTCACAACTTCTACCATGTTAGCAGCTGGTTATCCATTCCTGACCCGCCTCTTCTCCTTGTTAATTAATTTCCTGCTTCTGATTGGAATTGCCGTGGGTGATCACTTCTGCATCTACAGGTAATCAATACAGGGAAGGGTCTACTCTTATTTTCACAATTCTGTTTCCTGTCTTGTCAGCCTACAGAGGTGCTTTCTCCTGGATGCACTCAGCACTCATACAGGGATGGGAGGGATCTCAGGCCCTGGAATGCCCCAGGGAGGGGTCGTGAAAGAAGGACACTTCCTGATTTGTATTTTATTTGACACTCACCTAGCTGTGCACTAATCATCGTTCTAATTGTTTTACAAATATAACTATTTAATCCTCACAACCACTATAATCCCCATTTTAAAAAGAGAGGTTAAATAACTCGGCCAAAGTCACACAGCTATCAAATAGCCAAGGTTAAGATTCAAATCCAGGTAGTCTGGCTCTAGAACAACACTGCACAATACAAATAAGATGTAAGGCACCAATGACAAGCCCAGTACATAATTTAAAACTTTGTGGTAGCTACATTGAAAACATTTTAAAAAGAAACAGGGAAATTAACTCTAATAACTTGTTTTCCCTAAGCAATCTAAAACGTTATCATTTTGACATGTAATCAATATTGAAAACTATTAATGTGATATATTCTTCCCTACTAAATCTTCAAAAGTAGTGTGTATTTCACACTTACAGCCCATGTCAGTTCAGACTAGTCTCATTTCAAATGCTTAGTAGCCGCCATGCTGAGCGATGCTTCTTTGAGTCTTGCTCTTCGCCAGTGGGCTATGGTGCCCCTTGGCTGATCTGCCCGTGGAGCCCAGAAGGACCTTGAAGGTAGGGCTTTTAGAACAGCTGCTTGTTAGCAGAGGTGTGAGCATGATACACAGACACAGGGAGAAACATGGGGGAAGACACAGCAGTGGCACTATCACCCCCGTGCATCAAGGAGCAAGCCAAAGATTCCCATCCCCTTGAGAAACTGGGGAAGGCTTCTCCTGGAGTTTGTGGGTATTCTGAGAGCTGGCAAAGTGTCTTCCTGAAGACCACCCCAACCCTGTGTGTGCAGCAGATGCCTGGAGTCCACAGAAGAGCCTTGCTCCCAAAGAGCCACCATGATGAAGAAGCCACACCTGTAAGGCCAACACTGTGGCAAGAAGAGAAAGAAAATGGAAAGTGTCTCCAATTGTCTCTAGTAGCTCATGCATCATAACTACCCCTGAATTCTGCCGATTGGTCTGTTGTTATTTATTTATTTGGTTGTATTCCCTTTTATTCCCTGAATGGATGAGATGTAGTTTACAAAGATAGTTGGATGATGGCAAGATGACATCAAAGACTCCAAAACAGGAGGCCGGGGAGAAGTAAGAATGGGAAAGCTGAATGGAATCAGGTGTGAAGTGCGTTCAAAAAGTGCATCCCTTAGGGTCTCGCATATTGACTAGAGATGGGCTGTGTTGATTTGAGTCGAAGCTTCCCAACAGCCTAGGCCAAGAGGGACGCACTGTGGTTACATGAATCACAGTGTAACTAAACAGAAACAAGCAGGAGCTAGAAGCGGAGTAAAGATGTTACTGTTTTAGATTCAGAGGCCTGAGAGAAGACCCTCTGAACGCCTTGAAAAGAGACATAATCCAGTCTCGATGCTGTCCTCAGCAGGACACTGGTGTAAGATCTTCCCTACCCTTCCAGGCACCCAGAGTTTCCTTTCCTGCCTCTGTTTAGACTGAGGGCTTAGCACTGTGGCTATTCTATAGCTATTGTGCAGCATACAATGCTTCCCAGATACTCAGCACTCAAATGAACTGGCTTAATTTGAGGTCAGTTTCAGTGATTTAGATCAATGCATTTCTAGTGTAGGAACTACCGTGAATTCAGCAAAGCCTGTGCTTTCCCCAGCCTTCATTGCAACGGGGTGTGGCCTCGAGACTGAATGTGGGCAGAAGTGGTTGGAATGTAAACGTGCTCTCTCTAAACCCCTTCCCTATCTGCTGTCTGGAAGCAAAAGGATATCAGGACCCACAGGAGGGCAGAGTCACAGGAAAGAAGAAGCCTGGGCTCCTGGAGGCCTGGGGGAAGGAAACACAACCAGAAAACCTTAATTGGGCTGTGATGTACACAAGAAACTAACTTCTATTGTGTTAAGCAACTGAGAATTCAGGAGTTATCTGTTAGAACAGCTAGCATTACTTTAACTAATACAATTCCCTGTTGGGATATACTCCCTAAACACAATTCCTCTCAATCAAAAGGAATTGAAAGGTTTGAGTGGCATCAAGTTCAAGGTTACGTTCCCTGACAACTAGCAGGAGTGCAGATATTCTCCGTTGCAGGGAAGTGGGGAGGTGCAGAGCCTTATGTTTTAACAGTCACCCAAGGTGGGAGTAAGATTAACATACTCTTGTCAAAATTGTGTCACCTTACAAGAACTCCTGCCTGAATAGAAAGCTCTTATATCTCCTTTTGGAGATAAGCCAGGATGTACCTGTGGGTAAGGCCAAGATTCTCTTCAGAAAGTCATTTGGATCTACCCGAACACACGGGAAAATGATAACCAAGCCCACACAGCTTTATACAGTGAAATCTGCTCTGATAATTTTTGCCTGAAAAAAAAAATTTAAAACAGCTGTAACCTTATGACTGTTGTTCCCTTAAAAACAAAACAAAACTTGCACAGTTTACCTGTCCAAGTCCCCTTTTTTATTTTAAAACTACTATATTGTGGCATGACTGACACGTAAGGAACTATATGTATATTTAATGTATTCAACTTGGTGAGTTTGGGAATAAGTGTACATCCATAAAACTGTCACCACCCTCAAGGCCACAGACATACCTGTCACCTCCCAAGGCTTCCGTGCCCCATTTGTTTTTATTATTATTTCTATTTGTGGTAAGAACACTTAACATAAGATCTATCCACTTATCAAGTTTTAAGAATACAATCGGCTGAGCTTGGGCAGCTTACACCTGTGATCCCAGCAGTTTGGGAGGTCAAGGCAGGAGGATCACCTGAGGTTGGGAGTTTGAGACCAGCCTGACCAACATGGAGAAACCCCATCTCCACTGAAAATACAAAATTAGTTGGGTGTGGTGGCATATGCCTGTAATCCTAGCTACTAGGGAGACTGAGGCAGGAGAATTGCTCGAACCCGGGAGATGGAGGCTGCAGTGAGTCGAGATTGCACTACTGGATTCCAGTCTGGGCAACAAGAGTAGGGGGAAAAAAAAGAATACAATACAGTGTCATGAGCTATAAGGTCTATTTGGTATAGTAGATCTCCAGAAGCGGTACCCTTTGACCATCCTACCCCCATTTCCTCTCCCCCAACCCCCCGGCAACAACCCTTCCACTACTTCTATATGTTTGACTAATTTAGATTCCACATATAAGTGAGATCATGCAGTATTTGCCTTTCTGTGCCTGGCTTATTTCACTTCATATAATGTACTACAGGTCCCTCCATGTTATTGCAAATGGCAGAATTTTCTTCTTTTTTAAGGCTGTGTACTATTTTATTGTATCTATATACTGCATTTTATATATCCATTTATCCATCAATGGACGCTCAGTTTGTGTCCATTTCTTGACTATTGTGAATAATGCTGCTGTAAACCTGGGAGTGTAGTTACGTCTTTGAGATTCTAATGCCGATTTAAATTTCTTTGAGTAAATATCAAGAACAAGCTGAGGCCTCATATTTCCAGATTTCAAATTACATTACAAAGCTATAGTAATCAAAACTGTATAGTGCTGGCATAAATATAGATACACAGATCAATGGGACAAAATAAAGGGCCCAGAAATAAACCTACGCATGTAAGGTTAACTGATTTTCAACAAAAGCACCAAAAATATAAACTAGGGAAAGAATAGTTTCTTCAAAAAATGGTGTCAGGAAAACTGGATCTCCACATGCAAAAGAGTGAAATTGGATCCTTGTACCATACACAAAAATAAACTCAAAATGGACTAAAGACTTAAATGTAAGACCTGAAAACACAAAACTTCTAGAAGAAAACACAGGAGAAAAGCTCTGTGACAATGGTCTTGGAAATACATTTTTGGATATCACACCATAAACACAGGCAACAAGAGTCAGAGTAAATAAGCAGAATTGTGTCAAACTGGGAAGCCTCTGCATAGCAAAGGAAACAATCGACAAAATGAAAAAACTACAGAATGGCAGAAAATATTTGCAAACTATATATCTGATAAAGGGTTAATATTCAATATATATAAGAAACTCATACAACTCAACAGCAAAAAAATCCAACCAAACAAAATAAGTCATTACAAAATGAGCAAGGGACCTCAACAGACATTTCTCCAAAAAAGACATGCATCAGGCCTGGGCGCGGTGGCTCATGCCTGTAATCTCAGCACTTTGGGAGGCTGAGGCAGGCAGATCACAAGGTTAAGAGATAGAGACCATCCTGGCCTACATGGTGAAACCCCGTCCCTACTAAAAATACAAAAATTAGCTAGGTGCGGTGGTGGGCACCTATAGTCCCAGCTACTCAGCAGGCTGAGGCAGGGGAATCACTTGAACCCAGGAGTTGGAGGTTGCAGCAGTGAGCTGAGATCATGCCACTGCCCTCCAGCATGGCGACAGAATAAGACTGTCTCAAAAAAAAAAAGAAAGAAAGACATGCATCAGTGATCAGGGAAATAGAAATAATAAACCACAATGAGATATCTCCTTATGCCTATGAGGAAGGCTATTATTACAAAAAAAAGAAGGTAAGTATTGGCAAGGATGTATAGAAAAGGGAACCTGGTATGCTGTTGATGGGAATGCAAAGTGGTGTGGCCATTATGCAAAACAGTACAGAGGTTCCTCAACATTAAAAATGGAATCACCATATGATCCAGCAATACCACTTCTGGATATTTATTCAACCTGAGCTTTAGTTTCTAAGCATGATGAATGTTAAATGCATGTGATGGCCCAGAATTGCAATTCTTCAGTCTATATGTATGACGTCAAACAAACTCTCTAAAATACTTATATGTCATGTCAGTAGTAATCACAATTCTGTTCCCATTGTTCTTACAAGGTTATAAGCACATGAGCATCAGGTAAAATCACAGAAAAGGCATTTCCAGGTGCCACACCCACCATACAAAGTGAGATGGTTATAATATTTATGGACGAGGTCCTGGTGGAGAGTCTGTGGGGAAATGCTTCTCCCAGAATAACACTGTGGGCACATGGTTGTGCTTAATGACCAGCTTAATTTTGTCCCATGGATCGTGATGGGCTCTTCTGTCATCGTCACATTAAGTGTTAAGGGAGGCTTCAGGTTTGTGAGCCTTGCTAGTGAGCAGGGCTACTTTGCTTCTGATGGGCACTTGCCACTGAGTCATCTGCAGAGCTTGGTGATCTTCCCAGGAATGAGCTCATAAATTCTGCAGATTCCAGGAAACAGACAAGAGCAACAGCAATGAAAGAACCAAGACAAGGTACTGGCTGGAGTCTCTGATGCTAGGCCAGCCATCCTGCAGTGTGGCCTGGGCAGCAGATGTCCCCCCAATGGACACAGCTATCTTTAATTTCAAACTTCACCCTGACTGCACAGGACCTGAACTTTTGTCCTTAGAAGAGGTAAAACCAAACTCTGGCTAAAGATTGAGAAATTCATAATAAAGAATCCCAGGTCTGATTTTTTTTTTACCCTCATTTGAATTCCCAAGTATGGTCATAAATCATCCTGGATTTTTCTTCCATGATCTGTCCTTTTCTGGGAAGGTCTTAAGATCAGGTGGGATTGTGAGTGGATGCTTCCTTGCTATACAGATTGGGTGGTTGGGATACCTGGGATCTGGGGTTCCTGGGGTCTATAGTCCAAACTACCTTTTACCTAAGCCCAGGGCTGCAGCCTGGGGCGGGGCGGTGGGGGTGGGATTTTCTTGTTTCATGCCTTGCTGACCATCCATTCTCCTCAGATGCAGGACCTTGAAGAAGGCATCCATGTCCAATTATAGGCATGCACTATAAACTCATTAGAAAGCACATAAAGCACCCCAACATCTTGTGAACCTGCAGCTCCTGAGTCAACAGGTCTGGGGCCGGGCCTGAGAACTGTCAGGGGCTGCTGATGCTGCTCCAAGGACTGCAAACTGCATAGAAGGGCCCAGGGGATCGTGTGTAGAGTGATGTTTGGAAAAGGCATAAGTCCCCACAGCTCACCGGCGCCTGCATCGGGGGAGAAGGGGTCTGTGATGAGAAGCGGCTGCTATTAGTCTAAGTGAGAAGAGAGCGTCCCGGAGAAGGACTGCCTGGGGCCTGTGGAGCACATCCCTGATGGGCTTCCTTCCACTGAGCTTGGCTTTGTGCTTTTGTGCCTTTGCTTTTACTGGTTTGGAAGGGTCTCATTGTACACTGCAGTATTTTAAGCCAGATATTTAGGCAATCTGAGAATATAAGCAAGCTGGCAAAAGGCACCTGATAGAAAAGCCTCCTGCCCCGGGGCAGAGGGGCTGCTATGCATTCTTTGCTCCCTGACAGATATCTGAGGTCAAAGCCCAGCTCATTCTTGTCCTCTCCTCCTCCAGGGATGCTAAGGAGGGGGCACCTCCACTCTCGGAGAGGCTTGGCTCTTTGTATCCTGACGTGCATGTTTTCCGTTTTATAGGAAGAAATGCGTCTTGGCTGAAGGCCCATGTTTTGTCCCAGCACATCCTTTTTACCAAAAGAGCCATCCCTGGAGCTGCCAAGAGTGTTTAAGAGAAAGCCATCCAACAGTACTTTGCATGTGGGAGCATGGCTGACCGTAGACCTGGCCTTCCCCGTGCCACGAACCATCCTTCAGACAGCCTGGCACGTGCTGTTGGTGTCTTTATTTTTACCCCCAAATGTAAAGCTGGATTCTTTCATTCTTTTTTTTTTTTTTTTCTTTTTTCCAGCTGGGAAAACTCCTGTCAGCGGATGCAGTGTCCTTTCCAGATTCAATATTATGCAAACTGCATATTGGCAAATGGAGTAAACAAATATGTCCATGAAGTTTCTGGATGCACAGAGAGAGGGCCCCTACCCACACACAGGCGCAGACCTGCGATCTGCATGGGAATGACTGAGCACCCTTGGCCAGCCCCGCGGCCATCTCCTCTGCCGTCTCTCTCCCCTGGAACATGTCTGAGCACCCGAGATCATGGGCTACTCTGCTGCCCAGCAGCAGAGGACAAGAGGCAGCACACAGATCTAGGGGTGGCTGTAGGTTAAATTGGAGGAGTCAATGGCTGGGTCTGGGGGCTCCTTTCAGGGTATGAGAGAGAAGTTGCCCCAGCCAGTCCTGTGCCTGCTCTAGACCCAGCTAGTCCTGCCCCTGCTCTAGGCCTGACTCTCTCCCCTTCAGCCCCACCCACAACTATCAGGCTTCTCAACCACAGGCAAGGCTGTGGGCATTTGTGCTTTTCAGCTGTGTCTCCCCTGCCTGTCAGGTGTGGAGTGGAGGCATTACCCATATTGAGACTTCTTGGTAGAGAGAACGTAGCCCAGTTCCTTTCTCATCACAGACTTTTGTTTCCAGGCATGGGGAGAGTTAAAGTGTGTGTGATGGACCAAGGCTGGCTTTAGCCCTGCAGTCCTGCAAAGTGTAGGATGCTTCTGCCCTATGCCCATCCCAACACGCTCCTATTGCAATAACCCTGGGAGATTAAGTACTTTAAAAATTTTCCCTTCTAAGCATAGGAGAAAACAGATTTAAAAGGATAAGAGTGTGTGTGTTTTTTAAAGATGGACAGTGAATAATTGACGAAGCTAGCATTTAGACCTGGAGCTGTCTTTTAAAAAAAATCTCATACTTACTTTTTTGCAAAATGGTACCAGGTTTCCCCAAACACCCCTGGATTCAGAAAACAAATAAACAAACAAAACAAAAAGAGGCAAGGACATCTAAAAGGTCCATCTTCAAAGCCTGAAATGAAATGTGTGTCTATCTGTCCTCCATATCCCACCTCTTCCACCCTGGCTGGCTTGAAAGGTTTTTCTTGCAGCTTCTGTGCCCTTTGTTTGTGACAGAGAATCTGCTTCCTTTCTTACATGCTTGTTTCTTTGGTCAGATAGAAATCAGCATGTCCTCTGCTGGTTTGCTGGGGGGCAACAGGCCCTTCTCACCATCACCTGCCTTGTGGGATCTGGCTTTGCAGAAGCTGTCTCTCAAGTAGACTGGCCTCACTTACTATCACACATAAAGTCACAGAATTAGTGAAACAAACATTTGCAGCCATGCTAGCGGGGCTCCTGATAAATAGGGCATGTTTGTCTTTATTGTTTTGGAAGAGTGATGAATTCTGAGATGTCAAGAGAAAATGTCCCCAGAACCAATTTCACATCCCAATCGGTGTCCTGCCCCTGGTGCCCAAGGTGTGTGTTGCTGAGCAGATGCTTTTGGTGGAGACAAGGTTGAGATGAAAATGCATGACCCCCTTGCATGGGCAGCTCTGAAGAGTCTGCAGCAGCTCCTGCAGGGGAGATGCTGGGAGGGAAGGTGAGTTAGGCCACAGGAGGAAGAACTGAGGCCAAAGCCGTAAGTGTTTAATGGTTAGACATTGGATTGTGGAGGCTACTGATGAATTGGATATCTGTGATCTGATTTTTAGCACCTAGCCTGTATTTGATATTTCATACAGGTCTTTGGTTATTGAATTGTAAATAGTTTTGGATCTTTCCCCTTTCCAGAATTTCACCAACACCATTCTTTTTGAAAGTAGGGACATCAATCAACTAAAACATGCTTTGGCCAATCACTGTGCCCACTTGATGTTCAGATTCAAAGCCAACAAAATCTTTTAAGAATACCCCAGATAATGCATTTTGAGAATTATCGTCAGGCTAGTTAATTTGAGTCTCCCTCTTTCACCCTAAGACATCTAAAATAGATGATAGGAACTAATCCAACAGAATTCTACCAAGGAAATTATTAACCAAGAAATAAACACTAGTGAAGTGATTAATGGGTACAGTAAAAAACTTATTTTCCTCACCACATTGCCTAAACTCCTAATCTTTTGCATGTCTTATCTGGCTTTCCATGCCAGAATATATGTTGAATAATATACTCGTATCTCACATTGCCATGCTTGTTCCTTGGAGATGGCTTTTTAATTATTTTTCCATGTCTCTTCCATCCATGGACCACATGCAAACAATGAGATGACCCTCCATGATCCCCAGCTCCTGTTCACATCCTGTACAGTCCCTTCCCTTGAGTGTGGGCAGGACCTGTGACTTTCTTCCAACCAACACAATATGACAAAGGGATGAGCTGTCACTTCCAGGATTACATTGCATTTTATGAGTCTCCCTCTTGCTAGCAGATTTAACTAGAAACTCTCCTTGCTGGCTTGATGCAAGTCCACAAGGGGCTCTATGAATGGCAAGGGCTTCTAATTACTGAGGGCAGCCTCAAACCATTAGCCAACAAGAATCTGGGGCCCTCAGTCCAAAAACACAGGGGAAAATGATTCTGCCATCAACCAGAACAAACTCAGAGGCAGAATCTTCCCCAGTTAAGCTTCCGGATGAGACCTCAGACTGACAGACATCTCAATTGCACCTTATGAGACTCTGAGAAGAGAATCCAGCTAAGCAGACCCACAAATACTGTGAGATGGTAAATATGTGCATTTTAAAGCCACTGAATTTAAGATAATTTGTTGTGCAGTAATAGAAAAGATACATTACACTTAGGAATTCCTGGTCACGTGCATTGTATGAAGGATTCAGTGCTGCTACTCTGAAATCCTCCTGTGTGTCATCTGAAACTAATTCTCTGTGTGCTCTTGAAAATGAAAACTAGGTAACTTGCTAGAGGAAAACAACAAATACTGCTAGATTTGAGGTTTATAGCTGTTAATGTCTATGTCTATAGGTTGCATGTCCTTTCAGAATTCCAGGTCCGAATGCCTGTGCATACATCTTTACTTGGTGGTTCCACCTCACATGAAAAAGATTCCAAACAGAAATTCTCATCATCCAAATCTGCTGCTTCCTCATCACTTTCAGCTTTAGGAAATGATACCCCTCCTCTCTGAACCTGAATCCTTATGTCTCCCCGACTTAGCACAGCTAACTGTTCCCTGGGCCCTTGCCCAGAAAAAAAAAATGGTTCTTGGGGATTCCTGTCCTCTTGTCTAAGTAGAAAACACGATGAAGTTCCCATGAGTAAATGCCTTTGTAAATTGTCCCTCTGGGTTTCTATGGGGCCTTTTTTTTTTTTCCCAAAGGCTAAAGATACTCTTTCATCTGAAAAATAAAAAAGTACCAAGCCTTAGACAAGAAAAAATCACAAAGGCACTAGGTCCTGGAAACACCCCTGAGTCTCTCAGGTTTGCTCTAAACACGAGAGAAAGGAGGGGGCCCTTCTGCCATGAACCCATGTCTCCCTGCCTTCCTTCCCAGTCTCTTAAAACTGCACTATTAAAGATTCAGAGAAACCATATATGAACACCCTCCTATATTAAATGACATTATATTAGCATCCAGATAAAGCCAGCCAACATCTGTTGAGTAAGGAATGTCTTCACATCCACACTGAATTTCAGCATAGACATGACTGCCCTTGATAAATCATAGGGCAAAACAGCTCTCAGAATCTGCATTCTTGGTCAAAATTAAAAGTCACAAGAGTTGCATTTTTCAAATAAGTATAATGAAAAGGAAGTGGTGTCTGTTCAGATGACAAACAGAAGTGTAGATGCAGAGACTGTGCTTGTCTCCGAAAAAGTGTTGCAAGCTCACTGAGAAATGTCATCTGGGAAAGGAGAAGGAACTAGCTCCACATACAAAAATTAAAGGGATAGGGAAAAAGACAAACCATGAAGTCAGTGCATAATATGATGGATGTATCATGCTTTAAAATGCAGTGCTCAGATAAGTAAACAATGATTAAAATGAAAGACATAAAGGGATATGAAATGTAAGATGGGGCCAGAAACAAGGTCTTTACTCAATTTACATGCTATAAATTCTACCATATTTGGCAGAAATGTGCAGCATATTTGGTCCTAAGTTTTCTAGCAGCTAATGATGAAGGAAAGAGAATCAATTGCATGAATTGCATTGCCTGCAAACCAACAAAAGCAGAAGTTACTCAGAAGAACCAAAGAAGTTCTGCTTTTGAGTTCAGAGACAAAAGTTCTTCATGAAGGCGAGTGAAAAGGAGACAGTTTGATACAATGAACTATGTGTGCCATGACATTTAATGGTACACGTGGCTGCAAGTATAAAGTCATTCCTTATAATGTCCCTCAGCATAGACCACTGCAGCACCAAAGTGAAGCCCCTTAAGGTTGTCCCCAAGAAGGAACAAATGATGCAATGCAGCCTCGTGAGTATCTGACCGTCTGGCTTGATCTAAAGGAAGATTTTAGTATCTGGAGGAAAGATGTTGTTCTATTCCCCTCGTCGATAGTGTTATTTTCAACACTGAACAACAGTGAATTTGATGTTCTTTTATTATAGGTTACATGTTACTTTTGGAAAATGGTCACCCAGGCTGGATATTAGGGCAACAGCCACTAAAAACTAAAAACTGTTAGTCTGATGAGAGTAGTGACCTGCCCAGTCGTGGGTGAAAGATGTACCTGAGTGCAGGTCAGTGTTCATTCCAGAGAAATCTTACGTTCTTTTCTAAATTGTGGGCAAAGGCACAGCTGAAGCCACTTATAATGATTTGTTTGTATAGGTTCTTACATTTTGTGTGCAATTGATTCTTACGTATATTACATATTTTGTGATCATGTAAATGACATTTATTTTTCCCATTGCAACTTTCTAACTGGCTAACACTAGCATAGAAAGAAGTCATTAATTTCTAAATAATCATTTAAATTATGAAAAAATTGTATTTCTAATCATTTATCAATTGGTGCTTTATCTAGAGTTATCTCATCCGTAAGTGGTAATAACAGCACCTTATGTCTTGTGGTTAAAGGTCCTTTTCTTCTTCTTTTTATAACCTTATTATGTTGTCTCATTTGCCTTAGTGATACAAGGTTGAGGTTTTCAGTTTTCCCATAATATTGAACTTTCTTTGCAATTCTAGAATAATTTATACTTAGTTATGGAGCAATACTCTTTTTGCTTTACATGATCCTATGTGGTTAGATTTTACTTGGCTATTGCAAGGTCAAATTTTCCCCCTGAAAATAATACGAAGAATTCTAGACAGGATAGGCAGGCTTTGGGTGGAGTGAAGGAAGGACTTTTTCTTCTGGGAGCCGGGAAATAGACAATGGGACAAGGCATCAGATCAGAGTGTGCGCCTGAGGCTGGAACCTCCTGGGCTCAGTCACTTTGGCACAGTGCAAGTGTTTTAAGGAAAACACCCCAGTGTATGGAGAAAGGGCTGAGTAGTCAAATAGCAGCACTGGTTGCTCAGACATTGAATGATGTGTCCTGAGAACGTCTATAGCACTGGCCTCTAGCACTCCATGCTTGCACACTGGACCACCTGGTGCTGTTGTCTGGGCCAATGAGAGGTTTGATCCATGGATAAGGATGATGCCTGAAACTGGGTCACATGCTTTCAATGCAGACACTGTGTGTGTGTGTGTGTGTGTGTGTGTGTGTGTGTGCGCGTGTGTGTGTGCGCGCGCGCACGCGCGTTCCATGAATAACAGCAGCAGTACACTTGGCCCTCTGGTGGACTGATCAGATTTTCTGGCTTTTTTTCTTCTTGTAAAACTAGTAGTCAGCACTATTTGTACTCAGTGTCCCTGGGATTTTTGGATTTTTCACGAAGATGGTGCCCAGAGAGAAGGAAGAGAGGTGTTTTTATGATAGTGGGATGGGATGGGTAAGAATAGTTTTTTTTTTTTTTTTTTTTTAATTTTGAAGGTTAAGGTGTGATTGTATTAGTTTTCTAGGCTCTGCCATAACAAAGTGCCAGATCAGGTGGCTTAAATAACAGAAATGCCTTTTTTTTCCCTCACAGCTCTGGAGACTGAAAGTCTGAGATTAAAATGTTGGCAGGATTGACTTCTTCCAAGCCCTCTCTCTGTGGTTTGTAGATGACGGCCGATATGGTTAGGCTTTGTATCTTTACCCAGATCTCATCTTGAACTGTATGTAATCCTCACAAGCCCCAGGTGTGAAGGGAGAGACCAGGTGGAGGTCGTTGAATCATAGGGGTGGTTCTCATGATAGTGAGTGAGTTCTCATGAGATCTGATGGTTATAAGGAGCTCTTCCCCTTTCGCTCGGCATTTCTTCCCGTTGTCTTGTGAAGACGGTGTCTTGCTTCCCCTTTGCCTTCCACCATGGTTGTAAATTTCCTGAGGCCTCCCCTGCCACGCTGAACTGTGAGTCAATTAAACATCTTGCTTTTGTAAATTACCCCATCCTGGGGAGTTCCTTATAGCAGTATGAAAAGGACTGATACAACTGCCTTCTCACTGTGTCCTCACATGGGCTTTCCTTTGTGCCTAGGTCCACATTTCCTTTTGTTATAAGGACACCAGTCACATTGTGTTAGGACTCACCTTAATGACCTCATTTTGACTGAATTACCTCTTTAAAGATTCAATCTCTAAATACACTCACATTCTGAGGTACTCGACATTAGCACTGTTGAAATTTTAAGGAGACAAGCCCATATTTTTTTCATCCTCAGAATGGAAAGTGAAAAGTACATCTTATTTAAACTTTTTGCTTCTATGATCAAATCACACTGAAGTTTTCTTTTTGGATTAAACCCTTTTGCCAGATTTTAGATCAGAGTTATGCTAACTTCTTAAAAGTAGTTAACAAACTTTTCATCTTTCTCTATGCTCTGTAACAGTTTATGTAGGCTGACAAGGTCTATCCTGCAGCCATTGGGTTGAGATATGTTTCCAAAATCAGAACATTTGGGTTTTTAGGAAGGTAATAGCACGTTCTATACATATAATACATATATGCATATACATATATACATATACTGTATAACACATATCTTGCCCAGTGAGGTCTGTGGCAAGAGTGCATAATAAAGCACATTAATATTTCAAAGTATAATATGTAACAATAAGTAAAGACCATATACATAGCTTCATATAAATTCAGGTCAAATTTTGCTATTAAATGAGTTCTAGTCAGATTTTGTCTTTAAATGTTTTGTGATAAAAGAGTGTTTGAGATTTTAGAATTGTAAATAAGGAATTGCAAAAGTGGGTAGCAGTGGGATTCTCTTTCCCCTGAGAACATGAAAGTTTCACCTGGGTATAGCTGGCTTAAAAAATGATATATCCAGCCTGAGAAACATAAGGAGACTCCATCTCTACAACAACAACAAGAAAAACAGAAAACATAGCCAGGGGTGGTGGCACTTGCCTGTGTTTCCAGCTACTTGGGAAGCAGAGACAGGAGTATTGCTTGAGCTTGGGCGGTCAAGGCCGCAGTGAGCTGTGATCGTGCCACTGCACTCCAGCCTGGGTGATGAAGTGAGACCCTGTCTCAAAAAAAGAAGATACAGATATTGATATCGATATATCTAAAAAAAGATACAGATATTGATATTGATATAGATACACACATGCATGTAAAATATAATAATATATATTGTGATGGTTGATTTTATGCATCAATTTGACTGAGCTAAGGATGCTCAGATAGCTGGTAAAATGTGATTTCTAGAGGTGCCTGTGAGGGTGTTTCCAGAAGAGATTAGCATTTGAATATGTAGACTGAGTAAGCAGACTGTCCTCACCAATGTGGGTGGGCATCGTGCAATCCATTGAGGAGTTGAACAGAAGAGAAAGGCAGAAGAGGATGAGCTGGACCATCTGTCTTCTTCTGTTCTCAGATATTGGTGCTGTTGGGCCTCTGGATTTGGTCTGAGATGTACATTATCAGTTCCCCAGTTCTCCAGGCTTCAGACTCATACTGGAACTTATACCATCGGCTTCCCTGATTCTCAGGCCTTTGAACTTGGACTGGAACTACAGCACCAGCCTTCCTGGGCCTCTAGCTTAGAAACAAGGGTTCATGGGACTTCTCAGCCTACATAGTCACATGAGCCAATCCCTTATAGTAAATCCTTCTATATATCTGTATGTATATGAAATATACATTTTTATACATTCCAAAATTTCTATGGAATATAAACCCTTTGAAATTCTGTATTCATACAGATATTTAGAAAGATTGATCATTATATAAAATAACGTTTATATATATATAAAGATTTATATATATATATATAATTGGTGTTGTTTCATTTAAGAACCCTGACTAATATGTGTATATATAATACATACTATATCTACACACACAAGTATATATATATATGTACAGGCTTATATTGTGTGGCAACTTTTTCAGGTTTTCTGTGATTAGTGAGCTACTTGGGTTAATTCTTGAGTCAATTGTGGTAATTTATAGATGTTCCAGAAACTTTCATTTCATAGCAATTATGAGATTTATTAGTATGGTAGGAATAATACTGAATTTCTAAAGTGTAAACTTCATATTTACTTTAAATATAAATGATTTAAATGTGATTAAATTACTTTCTTTCTTAATTATATCAACTGTATATTTTCCTGTTTCTTAAAAAGTCTTAAAATCATTTATTCATTTCTGGAGATTTTATTAAGGATAATTCATTTGTAATATCTTTATTTTTAAAAGCAATTTCCTTATAGTATTGTGCTCTTTTTCTGACTTCTTAAGCTAGATGCTTAGTTTATGTATTTCATTTCTTGTTGAAGCGATAAAATTGAGTCTCCGAATTTTTCTGAGTACTGCTTTGCTCTTTTTCTGACTTCTTAAGCTAGATGCTTAGTTTATATATTTCATTTCTTGTTGAAGCGATAAAATCGAGTCTCTGAATTTTTCTGAGTACTGCTTTGGTCTCATTCTCTAAGCTTGATGTGTAGTTATAAACTGCAGGCTTAATGAACTCTAAAGGCCAGTGTATCCACCCTTTCTTCTGACCCCATCTCTTCCTGCCATCTTCAAAAGTCGCCACTATTGATTTCCCTTTTCTTTCCTGTGTGTTCATCCTCTTCCTTTGATTGTAATTCTTTCCATTGGATTTTTTTTTTTTTTTTTGCAAAATCTTATTCTCTCCTATTAAAAATCCAAACAAACAAAAGCCTTTTCTTGGATCTGAACTGTCTCCTTTCACAGTTGAAATGTCAAGAGCTATGGCATGCAGTGTTTGACTTAGTGACTCTTGGAGGTGTGTCACTTTTAGTGATGACAAGTCCAATCAGTGACAATGGCTGTGGTGGCTGGGGCAGAGACAAGGTCAATGAAGATGAAGTTGAGGTAAAGAAACCAAGTCCCCTATATTGGATCAGGATCTCGGGTCCATCCAGAATGATGGAAGGACTCAAGGGAAAAATCCTGTGGATGCCTGAATGAGAAAGTGGAGGAGAAAGATAAGAAGGCGAATAGAGGTGAAAAGGAGAAAAAGATTATAAAACCACAATGTGCCATCACCAAAAGAGCAGTGGTTTTGATGTGTGTGTGTGTGTGTGTGTGTGTGTGTGTGTGTGTGTGTGTGTGTGTGTTTTAAAAATAATTTATTGAGATGAAATTCAGAGAACCATAAAATCAATCATTTTAAAGCGAACAATTCAGTGGCATTTAGTACATCCACCATGTTGTGCAATCCTGTCTCCACTTAAGTGCAAAACATTCCCATCACTCCAGGGTGAAATATCTTGCCTCTTTGTCATCTTAATTTTTAAGCATACATTTCAGAGGTGTTAAATATATTCATAGCATTGTGTAATGCCTTTGATTTTGTTTTTCTTGGCTTTGGTTTCTCTTTAGGGAAAGCATGATTTGTCTTAATTCTGCTATCTTGTTTTTCGAGTTTGTCTTCTTTATGGCTTCTTTTTTGTGGGGGTTGGTTATTTTGCTGTATTTTTCTTCTATGTGACCCATATTTTCTGATTTTATTTCTGAAAATTTCTATGAAATATAAACCCTTTTAAGTTCTATTAATGGTTATATTATAGCAAAACCTTGTATATCATTTATTATAAATGCCAATGATCCATGAACTCTCTACTATCTCAGATGCCTATGATTACTTTTCTTTCCCACGCTCTCTGTTTTCCTACACTTGATCTTCTATCTCTGCTCTGGAGTGCATGTTGATAAATTATCACTTTTTGCTAAGTTTCATGTTATTAAATTGATTTTTTTTACATTATGTATATTCTACCAGAAGGATTATAACATTTGTACTTCTGTTTTGTGACTACATTTATAACAATTATATAGAACTACTTTTTAGTGTAAATTCTTTCAGTGCTTACCTAGAAAGGTAGGAAGGAAAGAGCTGGAGAGAGAGACAAACATTAATTGACATTCTGGCCAAGAGACCCTGGCTGTAGCCCTAGATCAAGCACCTTGAGTACCTCATAGGGATTTGGGAAAGGTATCTTTTTATCTTTTATCTTATCTCCTCATGTGTGGTATCCTTGGCCATATCACTTACTCTGTCTACAATGATAGCTGACCTGCTGATAGGGCCAGAGGCTAAAAATGTTACCAATGTCAACCATTCCTGAGCTTGAGTCACCACACATCCTAACAGAGAGGCAAGGCCCCATGGAGTCTCTCTAGCTTCCTTACCCCAAGTTTCATTTCTGTCCATGTTTTTCTCTGCACGATCTGTAAGACCCTTCCAAGGTAGCTTTGATCTTGGATATTTGGCTCACAAGTACTTTCTCAGTCCATTTTATGTTGCTATAGCAGAATACCACAGACTGGTTAATTGATTTTAAAAAGAAATATATTCTTTACAGTTTTGGAGGCTGAGAAGTTCAAGGTCAAGGGGCTACCTCTGCGGAGGGACTTCTTACTGTGTTACAACGTAGCAAAGACATCACGTGGCCACACAGTGAGAGCCTGTGTGAGCTCAGTTCTCTCTTCCTCTTCTTATAAAGCCACCAGTCCTATCATGGGGGACCTACTCTGATGACCTTATCTAATCCTAATTATCTCCCAAAGGCTCCACCACCAATCAACATATGAACTTAGGGATGAAGTTTCTAGTATATACAATTTTACTCAAAGCAAGACAAGTATAGTTTAAGAGTCAAACTCTCCTCGGAGGACTCCAGGTATTTTCCCAGGCTTTTTCAATATTTATGTATTTTCTCCCATCTTTATTTGGGTTGATGCATGTTTGAGAGGTTTCCTGGAAACAATATGCAGATCTCCTAGCAGGTTGGCCATGTTCAGGGTGGGGATTTCAGGTGTGTGCATCTCTGGATACACTGCAGGAATGATGGTGAATACTTCTGGCCTGCCTTGATCTCAGTAGTACGTTCACTAGTTATGGTCCTCATGGGGGATACAGCACATGTCTGGATGTACCAGATGCTAAAGGCGCTTCCGATGCTTTCCTGGAATGCCATTAGGATCTCATTCTGAGTGGGACTGTGTGAGCAAACTCCTCCCATTCAGGCTTGTAGGCTCCTTGAGTGTAAGATGGTACTTGATGTTTCTCCAAGGAAAGAATGTGAGGTACAGGACAAAAAATCAAGCTCATATTTGGGTTGCAATATGTTAATGTTGGAGTTGTTTTAAGAATTTAAGAAAACAAAGGCTTGGAGCCATGGGCATTAATTTACTAGTTCGGGTTGTTTGATTACTCTTTCTGAAAAGGTGTTCGTGTGCTCATGTGTGTTTGTGTACGTTTCTTGTTCATGGACCCAATCATGCTGTTTAACTTGGTGGCTGCTCTTAGAACAACACACCTTTAAGTGTGGCTCATGGCTGGATAGCATCAGCATCTCTTGGAAGCTTATTTGAAATTTAAATTCTTAGGTCCTAATCCACACCTACTGAACCAGAAACAGGCTGGGGCCCAGCAATCTGCATTTTGACAAGTCCTCCAAAAGATTATGGTGCACATTAAAGAATAGAGCCACTGCTTTGAAGATGATTCAGTCTACTCTTCTCAATCTGCATATAAGGTACTAAGAATCCCCCAGCCCCCTGCCCAGAGGGGAAGTGATTTACCCAAGGTCACATTCCCTGTCAGATTGAGGGCTAGGTCCCAGGTATTACCCATGAAAACAGCTGACATCAAGTCTGGAATGTAAGAGGTATTCAGTAAATTAGCTCTCCTTCCTCTTGTTTCTGCCTCTCCCTAGAAGTATATTGAGATCTGTCAATGCCCTTTTTTTTCTCTTCCTAATGTAAGCACAACCCACAGGCACATGCTGTAAACTCACTGCGTATTTAAGAGCAAGCCACCTTGCCCCTCTGGGCCTCAGTTTGCCCATTGTCATAATGAGAAAATGAAGGGTTAGCTGGGCTCTCTAAGACTCTTTCAGATTTGACTTCTTAAGGCCCCATGACAGGCTCTGACACACACGCTTCTGCAGTTGGCTATCAGCGGCCATCTGGCAATTAGCAGCCTTTGAGGCAGCTAATCCCACTCTGAGCTGGATTAAAGCAGAAGTTTAAAACACGGAGATAGGCAGGTGATTTCTGTTGGAGTCTTTGGGTCCTGCTGTCCCTGGCAGCCTGATGATGGAGGACAGAAAAGCTGATTTCCTTTTTTATCTATTTTGGGCGGCTCAGTGGAGCCAGATCAGTTTTCCAGAGGGGCATCCTATGCTGGGAGATGTTCTCGGCTGCAGGAGGTGCCAGGTGAGCGCCAGGAGCCCAACCTCAGCAACACAGGGCATGGCTGGGCTGTCCCGGGGAAAACGAGGACAGGGCCAGCCAAATTCTGTGTCCCACACTACATCACCAGAAGCAGGTGTAGTGCAGAACTTGGGACAGAGGCCAGAATCACTTTGGGCCATGGTGCCCAGATGCCATGAAGGGCCTTGGGGTGGTAGCTGACAGGCTCTTGGCTCCTCTGGGGTGTCGTCTCATTAGGCAACATGGTCAGAAACCAAACCCATGTGTTTGTTCATAGCCTAAGGAGATAATTAACTTATCTCCACAGAGGGCCTTGATTACATTCCTAGCATGATCAGAATGAGAATTCTGAACTTGAAACGCTGGTGGTAGGGGGGAGGTATTTGCAACGGTTGGCTGAGGAGTTGCTTGTTCAGAAATTGGGTGCATAATCAAACAAATGCCTCTTTTCCTAATTGTTGATAAAAATCAGCTACTATGGCAGATCCAGGGACTACTCCTGAGACAACACATTACTTAAGGTGAGCATGCATCTGAATATGTTAGTGTGATCTAAAAACATTTCACATAGCTTCAGTTTAAAAACAAATTGTGCTCATTGTGAATTTTATAGAGAGTTGGGTGTAGGGAGTGTGATTTACTGCCTGCATTTTGCGGCTGGCTTGTTACAACTATCGGAAATCGCCTTTCACAAATATTTACTCAGGTTAGGTACCTTATTGGGCACCTATTATGTGCATTTCAGTGTTAGGTGCCATGGGACCAAGGCAGACATGTTCCCTACCTTTGGGGAGTTTCCTGCTTATCCTTATAGAAAAGTTGTATAACCTGTTCCTGGACCCTGAGTTGTGCAGTTTATTCTATGATGGCCACGGATGTTCAATGGATGCAGAAGTCACAGTAGATCAAATAATAATAGTTAATGCTTCTTGAGAGCTTAGCTGTGCCAGGCACAGTGCTATGCATTATTCCACTTAATTCTCACAACCGTTTTTTGGCGTCATGGCTATTATTATGACTCTTGTTTTATGTATGAGAAAACCTCAACCCTGAGAAGTTAAGTACCTGCACCAGGATGGGCAGGAAGCAGAGCCAGGAAGTGCACTGATGTTTGTAGATGTTCAGAGCCTATGCTTTCAATAGGGAGGCTGCAGAGGGATTGGCTTCCAAAAGCTGCACCTGCCCTTTCCCTACTCACCTCTACCCTGCACAGGCGCAGACAGCTGCATAGCCTCTGGCTGGTACTTGAGTTGGTTCCTGCCCCTGGGCTTGAGTCTCAATTTCACAGACTCTAATCTCATTGCATAGCTTTCTCTTTCCCATTATTGGGTCTCTGATGAAATATCTACTCCCTACAGAGGGCTTCACTGGCCCTCCTATCTAAAATCAGGCACCCCCACCATCAGTTTTGAATCTTTTATTCTATCCAGTTTTTGTAGAATTTATCATTATTTGAAATTAAATTATTTGTACATTTGTTCTCTTGTTAAATGTCTGCCTGATTCTTTTACCAGTAGATGAGATGATGAGGAATCCTTGGATCCTACAGTTCTTGAAGCACTGTGCCATTGGACTTTCCTACAGCTTCGGGAGATGGGCAGCTTAGGTGCTTTTATGTCCACTTTCTGACAATATGCTGCAGCCCAGCGAGCTGAACCAGCATATTCAAGGTCACACACCTGGTTAACGGCAGATGTAGAACTGTACCATGCATGAGCCTTCTGACCCCTGGCCCAGTGTTCTTTTACCCGTACTGGGAAAGTCCCATTCCATTTAACATACAATAACCAAACTCAATCCTTATTTTAGAGTCCTGGAAACCAGGAAGTTGCTCAAGCTACCAATTACACTGACTTAAAGTTTCCTACGAGTTCTCTTACCACTATCTTCTTCCAAAATGTCATGTCAAGTGGGACAATGTAAGGTAGCTCTAGTTGATGAGAAATTAGATTTCTGAATATTTGAGACAGAGTAACTGATGAAACAAAGAAAGCATATTTTGTTAATTCATTCATATACCCACCTTACTCCACAAGGTTTCAGTCTAGCTACAAAAATAAGATAAGATACATAAATAAGCCAGAGTAAAAGAAGAAAGAAAAACTCGCTGGAAACATAGCATGGTCCAGGAATGAGACCAAGAACACAGATTCTAAGGACCTACCACAGTGAGTCGGACACAATGTAGGCTCTAAATTTCCTAGCAGGTGTTTTCAAAAGAAAAAGAAAAAAATACTTGGTTGTTATGTAATTCAAAATGTCTTTCCATAAAAAACAGAACAATTACTTGGGAGAAAAACAGCCATTTCATTTTCTAAACTGGAGGTTAATTTTTCTTGAAAGAAATGTCTCTGGTAGACTCTTTCTCAGTCTAAACCTCTGAACTTTTTGATAGTGATACAAACCTCACTCTTCCATCGAGAATTATTGATGCACAGAAAATGGATTTATGTTCTTCTATCTACTCCCATTAACTGGGACAATTTTGTTGATCTTTACTTTCTAGAGACTGTAGTAAAAATAGATACTGCTTTATTTTCCAAGTACAGAGTTAAACTGTTTCATTCCCCAGAGGTCCTAGCACATCCCTTCCATGTAGCAAGCTGTTACTTCTCCTTCAGCTACAACCACAGTAATTTTTGATTTAGGCAAGAGTCATCAACAGATGTTGAAACTATTGGGTGAAAATTTGATGAGAAGCAGGATATTTACTTAATCTCAAAATATGTCCACTTATTAATTAAAAAGGGGAATAGCAATTTTATGATGGATGTCACTGTCACCTTAACCAACAGATCAAAGTTATTACCAATTTTAGGACAAATCAGTATGTGATTCCTGATACAATACACTGAGAAAGACAGATTGCTTCTGTGTATTCCTGCCAAGAATGTGTAATCTGAATGGAACTCTGAAGAAACATCAGACAAAACTAAGTCATTCTATAAAATGACTGACTTGTGCTCTTCACAAAGTGTAAAGATTAGACTAAACAAAGGGACTCGGGTAATGTTTTAGAGGAAAGACAAAAGAGGCATGACAATGGAATGCAGTGTGTGATCCTGGATTGGAACTGAGACAAGAAGTTATTTTTTCTCCTTTCTTTAGTTCTTTATTTTTTTAAATATAAAAGTTGTTATTGGGACAGTTGACAACCTTTAAATAAAATCTATAGATTAGATACATATTTTCCTGATCTTGATAATTTTATTATAGTTGTGTAAAAGAGTACCCAAAATAAACACTGAAGTTTTAGGGTTAGATAAATTTGCAACTTCTTCCCAAATGATCAAATCTATCAATCTATATATCTGTATCTATTATATCTATCTTTCAATCAATCTATCAACCTATCATCTATCTACACACACACACACACACACTTGGGAGGGGAATGTGGTAAAACGTTATCAGTTGTCAAACCTGAAAGAAGCGAAACTGAAGTTCTTTGCTTCCTCTTGTATTTTTTTTTTTTTCTGTAAATTTGAAATCACTTAAAAATAGTTACGACCATAACAGAGAATGACAGATCTAATTAGGGGTTTTAAGGGGTCTTTGGCTAACGGGCTACAGCTCCACCTACGGGTGGGAGGAGCATCTGTACACCAGAGAGCAAACACCAATCAAATGTCAGGCAGCATTTTCACGGACGGTATTTGCCATTTCCAGAACACTTTAACTGACCTAACTTTGTAAAGTCATTCCACCTCAGGAGTAGGGTCCTGTCTCCAAATTTTATTGCGATAGAATTACTTTTTAGCATAGAGAAAAATGACATTCTAAGAAGGATTTAAGTATTTCTCACCTTAAAATATCCTTGTTAATTATCAGTACTATTCACTGCCTCTTTATTACTGTTATTTATATCTCACTGGGAGGATTTCCACAAAGATCTTTCAGTTGCCTTTCATCACCTCTTCTTGATATATTTTCTTTTCCTCTGCTTTTTCTTCCAAATTTTTGTATTTTATTTTATGCCGACAGTTTTATAAGGAATGGTTTTAATAGGTACATGTTGTAAAATGGAAATATTTTACTAGGATATTACATAAAATACACAGGAGAAACTAGGGTATAAATTATATTTTTATTGTAAGGCTTTACTGCAAATAAGTTCACATATATAATCTTTTATTTATGATAAGAGCAAATTCTTTTTACTTATAGCTGCTTTTGAATTTGGTGCTTCAGTAAGAAAGCTTATGTGTAGCTACATAAAAGAAGGTTGTGTTCTGATGAGAAATGAAATCTCTTATTTAGGGAATGTTATTTTTCTTGTTGACTTATGAAAGTAGAGAAAAGATGAGGTGGTTGTGCTGGCAGATGGGAGGAGGGGGTCAGCCTCTGTAGGAGAAGGTTAACTTGCAAAGGGGTATATGTGGTCATCTTTCAACAGGGCCTTAGTGCCAGGGTAGCCTCAGGCATCCATAATCTACCCCCACCCAATCTAACCTCTCAAGCTCTAGCCTTCCCATCCTTCCTATTCACTTCGAGAAAAATCCACTAATGAGCTGAGGCCCTGATACTCCCATAAAACAAGCTTTCCTTGCTCATGGAAGCAAATGGGAATGCAGTATGTGAATGTCATCTGTTGTTTCTAAACAATAATGCAGATCTGTGTGTGCCCCTCCCCACAGATAAAGAGATCTCTTTCACAAAGCTGAACGTTTGCTACAAGGATTATACAATTCCAAATTTCTTACTTAAATTTTTTCTTTGCTTAGAAGTCATGCGTGCTTAGTTTGCATATTTTCCTTTAACATACGAAGAATTTTAAACTTTAGGGTTCCAAGCAGTCATTGGGTGCCACAATGCACTCACCTTTCTACTCTGAGGGAAGCAACTGGAGTGGTCAGACACTCCCTTCATCTAAGGTAGTGTCATGAATTTGCTCAGACTAGTTCAGCTCTGTTGCAAGCAAAGTCCTCATCTGAGCCCAACATGTTTTGAACTAGAGAGCCCAGGTCTACTTGGACAATTGAGGAATTTCTCTCATCGATCACCCTTAGGCAGATGGCAAGATCAGCACAGGTAAATACTGGTATTGTTTGGCTGCATTTGATTGGGAACAAAAAAACTAAAGAAATTGTATAAGCTGTCTGTTTCTTGCTGACTTGACATTTCTATCTCATTGAATTAGGGAATAACTGAAATGTAGTCTTGCCCCTTGAGAGGAGTTGTGCCTAATTTTGGCAGGCCATGAAAAATGTCCTATTGGAAACTGAAACTCAACAAATAAGACTCTTTCGTTTAATGGTCTATCCATAAACATTTATTGAGTCTCCTTTCCTGGCTTGTATTCCTTCCCTCCATATCTCCTCCTCTTAATTTCCTGTTTCTGTTAAAGGCACCATTATTTTTCCTGCTCCTAGGGTGAAATTAAACAATAGCAACTTCTGAAATGCAAAATTTCAGGGAAAGATTCTTAAGAAAACCAATGGATGGATTTATTTGTTTTAATGTGTGTCTTTTTTTATTGTTAAATCTAAAATGTTTTTCCCTTTCCTTCTTTTCTTTCTCTTCTCTTGCTCCTTTCTCTTACCTTTCTCTTATGCTCTTTCAATATATTCTTTCTAAAAGGTGGAGAGTTCACGTAGATTTTAATCTCCGGAATTCATTTCTATGAAATGGTACTGAGAGGGTCTGGTTTTTATTTTTCACACAGAATTAATATTTTGCGCAAGTCCTCTTTATAGATGATAATGCAGTACAAAAGACAATCAACATTTTTATTCCTTTCTGTATACCCATTTGTCCTGCTGATGTGCATAGAGTTTCCCACAGGAACATTCTGATACCTGGTCAGTTAGGACCTCTGGCCTCTGGGTTCCTCTTATCAGTCAATATTTTGAAGTTCTTAGGAACTCTTATGGTAGAACAGTACTGAGCCAGTCTCTCACGAACAAAGTCTTGGTAAGCAATTGAAGAATACTGTGCAAGGGACAAATACATTTTAAAATTGCCATAATTCTGTTTCTCTAACAAATTGACCTTTGCTGTTGCTAGGTGCCCATCCAGTTTTGCCAAATATACACCTATTATTGCAGTTGGGTTGCAGTCAATATGTAGTTACATTTTTACATTCTGATTTTCAACTTAATGTTTCATCTGTTATAAACACTTATTTTTACTGCCACATATTTAATTTTTTAACAACTATTGAGCACCTATTATGTGTCAGCTACTGTGTTAGGAAAGGGAATGAGACAGTATGGTGGCCAGATACCTGGAATCAATAGACCAGTCTTCAATTCTTGGCTATGCCATTTACTCACTTTGGGCTTTGAGCAAGTTACTTCTTTGAACCTCAGTTTTGTCATCTGTTAAATTGAGAATAATAATAACATACATTATTAGAATTGTAAAATTTTATTGTGATATGGAGATAAAAATACAAAATGCGTAACACAATGCTTGGCATATAATAAGCATTAGGTAGTTCTGGTGAATAAGATGCTATTATTGGACATGATGATATGCCTGTGACCTCAAGAAGTTTAATAAAGGTTGATATATATACATATACATCTACACATACACACAATGAGAAATGACAGGAGCTATTATGAATATCTCTATAGGCTTCATTGGAGGCCCCAAGTAAAGCATGTTAGATTTCACCTGGGAATAGAGATATAAAAAATCAAGGAAATCTTTACAAAGAGACAAGAAGTAAGCACAGTTTTAAAGACAAACTAGCAATTCTTGCACAGAGAAGGCCCTATGAATTCTAAAGACGTATGTGAAAAGCCAAGCTAATATTTTTAGCTGAGTTTTAAGGACAAGAAGAATTTTACCAAGAGGAGATGAAGAAAGGCTATTCCAGGTAGAAGCTACAAGACAAACAAAGACATTGAATTATGGATGTTTATGCAGGAAAAGGGTGTGTTTATGATTTGTTCAGTACATTAGGAACAGAGGCCTCCAGGTGGGGCCACTGCAAAGAATGAGGTTGGAGAGGAAGGTAGGGAAGAGCCCACAGAGGCCTCAGGAGCCAGAAAGCTCCCATGCAGGTGGGAGAAATACCATGTTCATAAAACCCCTCTGATGGCAGGGTAAAGCCTAGACTGGGGAGAAAAAGGTGAATACGAGAAACAAATCCATTGCAGTGGTCCACACTGGAGAGGGTCCTGCCTGAGCTAACTCTGGATAATGTTCTACCGTGTTAACATTCCACATAACCTAAATATCTTGTTCAAGGGCACTTAAATTAACTTTAAACTTTTGCTGTTCTGAATATTGCCATGGTTCACATCTTTATATATATCAAATATTTTCTTTCTTTCAAATATTTTATTTAAGATAAAAAGCATACACATCTCCATGACTCTTGATAATTATAGGTAAATTTGTGTTAAATGGGCTTTCCAAATTATATTTTCACTAGGGTACATTTGTGTGCAGGGTTTCATGACACCCTTGGTAACACTGGGTGCTGACATTGTTTTCTTTGTTGTTTTAGAGGGCATAAAACTGCTGTTTTAATTTGCCTTTCCTTGATATCTAGAAAAATAATATGTTTTCCCCATTTGTCTACTAATTATGTATTCTCGCTTGTGAATTGCATGTCCTGTCCTTTGCCCATATGATAAGCAATTGTGTTAAATCCCTTTTTGGCTGGCCTCTCTTCTGGCAACTCACCACATACACATTTCCCCACAGGCTCTCTTTCTAATTTCTTTTCTCTTTGATCTATTGAAACCAAATCCTTTTTCTAACTCAATATTACAATAGACATAACAATTCTAATTGCTCTATTGATTCATGGCCACTGTAGTCGTGGTCACATTAGGAAGAACAGGGCTTTGCTATCAGGGACCAGGTTTAAAAGCCTGACTTCATGCTACCTAGATGTGTGATTTGGTGCCTGTGTCTTAAGCATGCTGAACCAGTTTGCTTATTTGTAAATGGGAACATTAATACATGTCAGTATCAATTAGAAACTGTATTTGACCATTAGCACAGAGATTCAAATGTAGTGGCATTATCCTTTCAGGTTAAATAGTTTCTGAGATGAAGAGGCCAGGGCTGATGTGGCATTTCCATGAGGTCTTCCTCTGCCTTCAGCCTGTTAGTGGGATTAGGATCACTTTGGGGGAGAATGGCAGAATTGTCCAGACTTATAAACAGCCTTATTCCTTAAGGACCAGGGAAGCAATTGGATAGTGTTGGGTAGTAGCAAGGCTGAATGTCTTCACTCACTCATCAAACAAGTTTTTCTAATGTTATATACAGAGCTCCAAGATTTTCTATAATGTATATAATGTTATATACATGTTATATACAGAGCTCCAAGATTTTCTATAATGGAAAATATACATGCTAAGTCAAACGAGAAGATCCAGGTTATGAGAGCCAATTCCTAAACCATAGAAAGCTATGATCTCTTTGTTTAGAATGACCCAGGCTTGGAAAATCTGGATTTCAAGGTGACTCTGTAGCCTTTACTTTGTTGTTCAAGTATCCTTATAATAAACTTTTATTCTAGTAAACACATCCCTGTAAACCAGAGGCAGGCTCATAAATAGACGCCCAGAGTTATTCAGAAGAAGAGACCGTATCCTCATCATCAGATGCAGTCAGTTATGGATGTCTGCATTATGGTCTGTTGGTTAGAAGATCAATCTCTGCTTTTGTAGTCTCATTATTTATATAGATGCCATGGAGTATCACACGACCATGTCATGGACAAAGGGTCTCATAGAACCTCTGCCAGATGAGAGAACACAGAATCCCCTTGTTCTCTTGATATGGCTTAATATTATTATCACCAGTAGAATCATCATAATTCTACTTCTGACAAAATGTATTCATTACAAATGAAATTTTTGTTCAGATCTCGTAGTTCATGCCTGAAAGCAAAGATATTAGAATTAATGAGCATTTTTGCTGATGAGAAGAAAAATCACTGAAGGGTGATTGGACTTTAGCCTTTTAATGGGTCTAATATTCTTCTTTCATTAGGGCTGACAGGGGTATATCCAGCTCCCTTATGCTGTGTGCCACGGTTTAAGAATGTACTTTATATAACATGAAGCCAGCTTTTCTTTCACAATAATATAGCCTAGTAATCATGAGCACATGCAAATAGAGCTCCATTGAAGTAGGAGTCTGGGCAGAGTTAGGGTGACGATGCAAATCTGGTTAGCAGGTGGTGGAGGGCATTGATGGGTTTATTAAAATGGCAGTGTAATTTGATTCTACTTTTCCTTTCACACAGTCAGCAGGCAATCAGGATTTACAGAACAAGCCTACTCAGGGAATTGAGTAGTAACTCTGCAGGAACTCTTGAGTCCTGAAGACAACACAGGAATCTTGTTGATAATGCAGGGAGTATGAACTCTGAGACATTTTACTCAGGGTTCAAATGGATGTGGATATGTACTGGAACATACTGTAACAAAAGACTTAAAGATTGACTCAAGGAGACATAATTAGAAGCCTTCAGGGCCTGTGAGCTTATGCAGTGTTATTAATGGGGTTTGGGAGAGTTTTCAGACTGAGAACAGGCATTTATTTTTGAGATCCTAAGGCCACAAAATTACAGAAAGCAGAGAGGAGAATTGAGGTATCAGTTCTAGGTGACTCGGTCACCCTTTCATGGACTTTCCATTCATGTGAACGGGATGTGGGGCCACGAGGGAATAATGCAGGCTGTAGTACCTGTAGGGTTAGCTAGCGTGTTTTTATAAGGCAGTGGCAGACTCTGTTGGCAACCCAATTGGCCTCTCTGAACTGTTTTCTTTTTTTGAAGACTGAGTCTCGCTATCGCCTGGGCTGGAGTGCAGTGGTGCGATCTCGGCTCACTGCAACCTTCGCTTCCTAGTTCAAGCTAGTCTCCTGCCTCAGCCTCCTGAGTAGCTGGGATTATAGGCACATGCCACCATGCCTGGCTAATTTTTGTATTTTTACTAGTGACAAGGTTTCACCATGTTGGTCAGGCTGGTCTAAAACTCCTGACCTTGTGATCCACCCGCCTAAGCCTCCCAAAGTGCTGGGATTATAGGCATGAGCCACTGCACCTGGTCTGAACTGTTTTTACTCCAGATACTTCTGACACCAAATGTGTGTGTGGTTTTTATCTACACTAACCAGTCCTCCAACTTTCTGGACACCAACTGGTGTCCCACAATTCAGTTCAATTCTAGACTAACTACCCAGAGTTCAGGGAGACCCCCACAGGCTCAGTCTTATAAGACTGCTCCCACTTCACATGCCAGTTGCAAGTCTCAGATTGCCATCTGTCCTGACCAACCGTGAATTGGGAATTCTCATGACACCCTTCTCAGGTTTGATAATTTGCTAAAATAGCTCACAAAACTTGGAAACACTTTAGTTATGGGGATACCAATGAACAGGCAAATGAAGAGGTACTTAGGGTGAGGTCTGGAAGGTCTTGGGTACAAGAGCTTCTGTCTGGTAAGGTTGGGAACTACTGCACTCCCAGTACATGGATGTGTTCATCAATCTGGATGCTCTCTCCACCCCATCGTTTTGGGATTTTTGTGAAGGTTTCATTACAGAGACATGATTGGTTAAATTCTTGGCCATTGGTGATTGAACTCAATTTCTGGTCCTTCTTCCCTCCCCAAAAGCTGGGGTGCAGAGCTGAAAGTTCCAAGATTCTAGTCCATATTTGGTCTTTTGGGGGTCCAATTTCCAATCCATAAGCTATATAGGGGCTCCCAGTCACCAGTCATCCTACTGACATACAAAAGACACTCATCATTCTGAAGATTCCAAGGGTTTTAGAATCCAGGGACAAACACAAATATTTATTTTTTATCATATCTTAGCCTTCTTGTACAAGGGACCAGAGAAAGTGGGGCTGAAGAGGGGAGTCACATGGGAAAGACATTGTCTGTATTCGAACACAGGGTTAGGTTGTAGTGCTGGAACTAAATTGTCAGGCTCTTCCACATACCAGCATGAACTTGAAAAGACCTGATGACCAACCTTTCCTTTCTTTCCCCTTCAGTTTTCTTCCTTTTCTCCTTTTTGATTTTTATTTTTTGTACATCTTTTTTCCCTATCTCCAGCTCCCTCATGCCTTCACTCTCTTTCACAAGCAATATCTAGCATCTGCTATGTGCCAAGCATTTCCTCTGGTGATGTGATAAATACATAGGCCACCATGAATGCCATACAAAGGAGTTCACAATATTGGAAGAAATGGCATATAAGCAACTGTATATAATACATTGTGGGAAGCAATATTTAGAGATTTGAAAAAGGACTGTAAGAACCAAGGGGAGAGAGCAATTAATTACGCCAGGACTTTCAGGCACGTTGCTCTCACAAGGGATGTAACATTTCCAGCTTGCTGGTGAAAGATGAGAAGGATATCATCCCAAGCTGAGATAAAGGAAAGATATTCCAGGCAGAGGCTACAACACAAGTAAAGACATTGAGTTATGGCTATTTACTCAGGAAATAGTGAACTGAGCAGCATGGTTTTAGCTTAAGGTACTAACCAGGAGCAATCATAATAGTCAGCATTAATCAAGCACTTATTATATGCCAGGAATTTGTTAAACCATTTATGCATATTAATTTATTTAATCTTAAAAATAATCCTGTGAGGTTGTTACTTAATATTATCTTCATTTTACAGAGGAAGACATAGAGGCTTAGAGAGGTGAAGGATCTTCCCTAAGGTTGTAACTTTCTATAGCCTGGAGCCAGGATTAGAAAGCAAACAGACTGATTATGATTGACTAGAATAACAAAGAATATAGGACTTAATATCTCAGCCCAAGGCTCATTCGTAATCTCTGTCCCTCCCAGAATATTCTGATGTGGGGTGTATAACATCCTCCATTTGGGTGCAGAAAGAATATTTTTAAATTTTCTATTTGTTTTTATCTCTTAAAATGATTACTTGTAATTTGTTTCACAATGTACCTACAATGTTAATGCATTAGAACCTGTATGTAATTTATAAATAAACAGGCATACCTATGTTGTGGGTCTGAAACAATTTTTGCTGGAAGAACTGCAAATCAAACAGATGTAGGACTATGTTCTAGGCCAGGAATTCTCAAGTGTGGTTTCCTGACCAACAGCATCAGTATCACCTGGGAACTGGTTAGAAATGCAAATTTTTTAGACCCCGCCGCAGATGTACTGGATCAGATACTCTGGGGTTGGGGCCAAGCAGTTCGTGTTTTAACGAATCACCCGGGTGAGACCTAACGGTTTATGCAGTGTGGCTTTTAAGGTGAAAAGTGAAATGGTCAAAGTTGAGTTCTAGAAAGATACTTCTAGTTGGATTGGAAAAAGACGAGATAGTAGCAGTTGGGAGTTCTTCAAAAGGCCATTCAAATGGTCAGTGCAAGAGCTGAGCAGAGTCTGAGTCAAGTAAGAGAAGTGGGTTTCAGAAATGTTTGGGGGTGAGGGAGATGTGACACCTCAGGGTCTAATGTGCACAATTGCTGTGACCCTGTGTGCCTAGCGGTCAGTGTGAGTCAGAAGGTATGATGGCAGGAACCTTTCGTGAATGATCCCACTTAATTTGAAGTATGTGAATGATATTTAAGATAAGTAGGCAGCTGGAAATTTAGACTTAAACTCAGAAGAGAGAAGGGTTTGGAGATATAGAATTAGTGGTACATATGTAACAATAGAAATATTGGGCATGAATAAAATGAGAAAGTTTCATCTTTTCTATCATGAAGTATGAGGCAGAAATGTCTGTGAAGAATGAGGGGGCTGGGAGTGGGAGAGGGTCTGAAGACATGGCTGATATTCAGAGCAACTATGGGAACTAGGAAAGGGAAGCAAAACAGGGGAGAAAACGAATGTATCCGCCAGCTGACCTCTGAGACCACTTGGGCACATGGCAGGTGCTCAACGTTCTAGCTGGCAGGAAACTCAAGTGAGCTAAGAGCTATGCTATGGGCTGAACAGCAAGGATTCTTCACCTTTTTGGTATGATGGAGCCCTTTGGTTGTTCAGAGAAGCCTCTGAATACTTTCTCAGAATAATATTTTTAAACATTTAAATTAAAACATATAGCATTAAAAAGCAAGCCAATTATAGTAAAATATGGTTATCAACATGTCAAAAACAAATTTGTTTTATAGTAAGATAGATATTATTATATCTATGTATATATACACATAGATATGTTTTTTTATGAATGTACTATATAACGGCTACATCAGTGGGATTAATAACCCTAATTTCAATATTGTGATGAGCATTGTCATTTGAGATATCTGCCACAGCTGTTATGTGATATGAACATATTGTTGATTTCTGGTGGTGACAAAACTCACAGGTACTGCTAATAGTTGTTGGGTTTTTGATCATATAATTGAAATTAATGCTAAATTCAATTAAACATTAAAAAAATAAATAATTATATTCCCATGAAAGTACATGGAGCCTGGAATTTTATCCATGGACACCTTGAGGGTACATAAACTTCAAGCTAAGAACTTCTATGCCAAATCAATAGAAGTCCATGCATTTACCCTTGTGTATACATAGTCACCAATTTGTTTGCAGATAGGAATTAATCTTCTAGACCAATTTTCATATGTCTTGTTCAGAGGAAATTTTTGTTTGAAAGACTTAGATATTTTAGATTTAAGGTAATTTGGGTGTATTTCACTAACCCCTATGGAGTCATTGAAGAGAAATCACTCTCTCTCTATAAAAACATTAACCTTGTTAGCTTATCTTCAGCCAGAATGGTGGTTTGTATGTATTGGCAACAATTCCCCACCGTTTTAACTCTGGTTCAGGTGTTTAAGTTAGAAATGACTTAATTCATAATGCTTACTATCTTTAGATGATTTTACCAGAAGGACTGTGGCAATTTCATAAAACTAATTGTTGTTTTGCTAATTTTGTTAAAATTGGAAGAAAACTGAGCGGTCGGATTCAAATCTCACATTTTGTCGGTGAGAAAACTGAGACCCAGAAGGAAAAAGAGACCAGACCTCATTCTTGTTATTTACTGCTGCATCACAAATTTTCCCAAATACTTAGTGACTTACGTAAAAAATTACTTTAATATTCTCACAATCTTATGGGGTAAAATTCAGGCATGGCCTCCCTGGACAAGTCTTCTACTCTACATGGCATTGGTTGCGGTCAGTTTTAATATTTAACAGGTAGATGGGCTGGTCCAGAGAGAGGGTTCAGAGAGCTTCGTGCCGTGTCTGACCCTCGATGTGGGCAGCCGGAGGGCTGAGCTGTGCTGAAACTGTCAACTAGAATGCCTCCACGTGTCCTCTCCCGCATGGTGGCTCACAGCTCCCCGGAAGTGTGTCCAGAGGCCCAAGGTGAAAGCACCTCAAAAGTCCCAGACTGCCAATTCCATTGCATTTCATTGGTTATACAAGTCTAAAGGCCAGCTCCGATGAGAGGGGAGGAGTGTATCGGGCTCCAGCTTTCCAGGGAAGCCCTGCCACAGGAACTGTGACCATCTTTCACCCATCACAGTCCACCTTTTGGCCACAAACTATATTTCTTCCACATACACATACACTTGCAGCCTTTCAAGACTCAGAATTCTAATCCTATTCTAGCATTAAGCTTAAATTAAGGCCCTGGCTTCTGTTAATCTAAGCATCTAAGCATCTAAGCTAATGAGGCTCGTCAGGTGTGGTTCCTCTTGGTCTGAAGTTATATAAAATAAAAAGACATGTTATCTTTCTCCTACACAGTTGAAATACAATGGTGATGTGTGGATGGGATAAACATAATAGACATTCCCACTTAAAAACATGATAGGAGGGGACACATAGCAGTCACAGGTCCAGGCCGATTCAGAAATCCAGCCAGTGCTAAAATACAACTGAGCACATGTTGTCACTTGTTAGTTAGGCCTCTTCTTCTGCTCTGGGAACGATTCTCCATGGCTCCTATCTCTGCTCTTGGGCTCTTGGTTCTACCCTGTGGGTCATCTTTTCTTTTACATAAGAAATAGCCAATGTTTGCAGCTGAGTAGCTTTCTCAGTCGGCTTCCTGCCCTAAGTAAGTTGTGAGTACAAAGGTCTTCCATTTCGCATTGTCTCTATCTAGCTACGGTGCTTCCAAAGTACAATTTTCTTAGAAACATTTGTGAGCTTCCGATGACTCTTTTTTGGGTTAATTCCATTAGATAAAAGTCACTCACAGTTATCTTCCACAAAAGCTTCTCTCAGGCTTTTTGTGCCACAAGATGCTGTGGTACAAAGCCTTCAAGATTCTTAAAGACTTTTTGTCTAGATGAAAGATTTTTACAATGTTTTACCCTTAAGATTCTTAAAGGCTCTCTTGCCTACCAAAGAGAGTCTACTAGGCATATCCTTAAGAGCCTTAGAAGTCATACAAGGCACACTTAAATCTTTCTGAGTTTCAACAACGTTTTACCATAATATCTTTAAGATCTTTGCCCTGAGACCATTCTTACTCTAAGATCATTTCACCATCCAAAGAAGCTGAGAATAGACATACTTTGGTTGTTGAAACCAGCGAGTACGGTATTTCTTATATTTCCTCTAAATTCTACTTGGAAGCTATACATTTTCTTGCTTAATCTCATTTCTATCAGTACTTTATCACATACAGTTTAAATAAACCAGCTGCTACTTTTGACGCTTTGCCATGACATCTCTTTGGCCAGATCTAACAGTTTGTTACACACATTTTCAATATTCTACATTAGTATAGATGGCAGTTTTACTAAACTTTCCACTGTTAACATCTTTTCTGCAGATTCCAAAAACACTTTTGTCATGTCCTTTGAGACTTTCCCAATAGTCTATTCAAGACTTTTTAATCTTTCACCCACCTCTTGACTTCAAAGTCAATGTCACATTCTTAGCACTACATCTAGGTGCAAAAAATTACCCCAAAATTTGGTAGCTTAACACGGGAAATACATTACTGTATTTCACAATGTTCTTCTTAAATTTGAAAAGGGTTTAGCTGGGTGATTCTTCCGTTCCATGTGAGCAACTGGGTCACCCTAACCATGGTGTTTAGCTGACAGATGGGCTGGTTAGTGGAATGATTGGGATTAGACATGGGTTTTCTAGTTTCTACCAAAGAGATTTTCTTTTACACGAGGTGGTGAAATCGGTCTTAATTTTCTATTGCAAGAAGATTTCTTCCCTTTTTGTTCAAACATTTAGGAGGGAAGGAGGAGGTTTCCTTCACAAACAAGCAACTAACCTTGAATCTGTATGTGTATCCCTTGGGTTGTTCTGGGTTGCCATGCTTCTCTGATGCTCCTGGTCTGCTGGTCATGCACTTAGGAATGCTATATAAATACAGCACTTTTTCTGCTTATTTGGCCTCACTTAGGGACAAGGCACTCAATTACAACTTATTTTTAATGCACTAAGGTTAAACTCTGCCACACCTGTCTTTCTGATGAACAAGCAAGCCTTCTGCATCCATATCTTCTCAACTGTTATAGTTGGGGTTGCCCAGTAAGGACCTATATTCCTAGTCTCTAGAAAGAGTTTCTAACTGGGGGATAACAAGGAATCAACATGAATGGAGTCCAGTATTAAGTCCTACTTTAAAAAGTTTTTTAAAAAAATTTTGTGGGTACATAGCAGGTGTACATATTTATGGTGCACATGAGATGTTTGATATAGGCATGCAATGTGTAATAATCCTGTCATGGAGAATAGGGCATTCATCCCCTCAAGCACTTATCCTTTGTGTTACACACAATCCAATTACAATCTTTTAGTTGTTTTAAAATGTACAATTAAGTTATTGTTGATTAAGTTATCATTCTGTTGTGCTGTCAAATAGTGAGTCTTATTTATTCCTGTAACATTTCTTTGTATCCTTTAACCATACTCCCCTTCCCCATCTCCTGCTACCACCTATCCCACACTCTCATAACTTCTACTCTCTATGTCCATGAATCCAGCTGTTTTTATTTTTAGATCCCTAAAATAAGTGAGAACATGTGATGTTTGTCTTTCTATGTCTGGCTTATTTCACTTAACATAATAATCTCCGCTTCCATCCACATTGTTGCAAATGGCAGGATCTCTTTCTTTTTATGGCTGAATTATACTTCATTGTGTATGAATACCAATTTTTTAAAAAATCCATTCATCTGTTGATGGATACTTAGGTTGTTTCCAAATTTTAGCTATTGTGAACAGTGCTGCCACAAACATAGGGTATCTCTATCACATACTGACTTCCTTTCTTTAGGGTGTACACCCAGCAGTGGGATTCCTCAGTCTTATGGTAGCTCTATATATTAGTCTGGGTTCTCTTGAGGGATAGAACTAATAGGAGATGTATATATACACACACACACACACACACACATATGTAAAGAGGAGTTTATTAAGTGTTAATTTACACAATCCCAAGGTCCCACAATAGGTCGACTGCAAGCTGAGGAGCAAGGAAAGCTAGTCTGAGTCCCAAAACTGGAGAACTTGGAGTCCAAAGTTCAAGGCAGGAAGGGTCCAGCATGGGAGAAAGATGTAGGCTGGGAGGCTAGGCCAGTTTAGTTTTTCATGTTTTTCTACCTGCTTTATATTTTAGCCATGCTGGCAGCTGATTAGATGATGCCCACCCAGATTAAGGTTGGGTCTGCCTTTCCCAGCACACCAACTCCACTGTTAATTTCTTTTGGCAACACTCATAGACACACCCAGGATCAGTACTTTGCATCCTTCAATCCAATCAAGTTGAAACTTGGTATTAACCATCACACTCTATTTTTAGTTTTCTTGAGGAACCTCCAAACTGTTCTCCATAGTGGTTGTACTAATTTACATTCCCATCCACAGTATATGAGGGTTCCCTTTCCTCTGTTTTGTCACCAGCATTTGTTGCTGCCTGTCTTTTGGATATAAGCCATTTTAACTGGGGTGAGATGATATTATATCCCATTGTGGTTTTGATTTGCATTTCTCTGATGATCGGTGATACTGAGCACCTTCTCATGTGTCTGTTTGCCATTTGTATGTCTTCTTCTGAGAAATGTTTATTTAAATCTTTTGCCCATTTTTTGATAGATTACTAGATTTTTTTCCTATAGAGTTGTTTGAGCTGCTTATATATATTGGTTAATAATGCCTTGTCAGATGGGTAGTTTGAAAATATTTTCTCCTATCCTGTGGGTTGTCTTTTGACTTTATCAGTTGTTTCCTTTGCTGTGCAAAAGCTTTTTAACTTAATGTGATCCCACTTTTTCATTTTTGCTTCGGTTCCTTGTGCTTGTGGGGTATTACTCAAGAAATTTTTGCAGTGACCAATATCATGGGGATTTTCCCCAATGTTCTCGTGCAGTAGTTTCAGAGTTTGAGGTTTTAGATTTAAATATTTAATCTATTTTGAATTGATCTTTATACATGGCAAGAGATAGGTGTCCAGTTCCATTTTTCTGTATATGATATCCAGTTTTCTAAGCACTGTTTATTGAAGAGAATGTCTTTTCCCCACTGTATGCTCTTGTTACCTTTGCCAAAAATGAGTTCACTGTAGGTGTGCAGATTTGTTTCTGGGTTCTCTGTTCTATTTCATTGATCTATGTTGTCTGTTTTTATGTCAGTACCATACTGTTTTTGTTACTCTTGCTTTGTAGTATAATTTGAAGTCAGGTAACATGATTCATCCAGGTTTCTTTTTTTTATTAGGATAGCTTTGGTATTCTGGGTCTTTTGTGAATCTATATATCTTTTAGGATTTTTTCCGATTTCTGTGAAGAATGTTATTGGTACTTTGATAGGGACTGGATTGAATCTGTAGATGGCTTTGGGTAGTACAGACATTTTAATAATACTGATTCTTCTGATCCATTAACATGGAATAGCTTTCTATTTTTTGGTGTGTTCAATTTCTTTCATCAATGTCTTATAGTTTTTATTATAGAGATCTTTCACTTCATTGGTTAAGTTAATTCTTAGGTATTTAATTTTATGTGTGGCTATTGAAAATTGGATTACTTTTTTATTTCCTTTTCATATTGTTCCCTGTTGGCATATAGAAATGCTACTGATTTTTGTGTTTATTTTATATCCCACAATTTTACTGGATTTGTCAGTTCTAACAGTTTCTTCACGGAGTCTTCAGATTTTTCCAAATATAAGATCATATCATCTGCAAACAGGATAATTTGACTTCTTCCTTTCTAATTTGGATGACTTTTCTTTTTTTTTTTTTCTTTTGCTTGATTGCTCTAGCTAGTTGAATAACAATGGTGAAAATGGGCATCCTTGTCATTTTTCAGATCTCAGTGGAAAGGATTCTAGTTTTTCCCCATTCAGTATGATACTAGCTGTAGGCATGTCATATATGGCTTTTACTATGTTGAGGTATGTTCCTCCTATACCTAGTCTCAGAGTTCTGTGAAAGACCCTCATCATAGTACTTGGGTATCATTGCTGGTTATTTAGGGCGCAAGGGCTCTTTAGTTAGCGGGTGATTAATGCTGCCAGGACTGGGTCCTTCCCTTCAAGGCAGTGGGTTCTTTTCTGGCCTGTGGTGTGTCTAAAAATGTTGTCCAGAAGCTAGGGCCTGGGATGGGAGGTCTCACCACTCTGACCAGTGCCCTATCCTGCTGTGGCTGAGCTGGTATCCAAGATGAAAGACAAATTCCTCTCCATTCTTTCCTCTCCTCTTCTCAAGCAGAAGGAAGAGATCTCTTTTGGAACAGTGAGATTTGCTGCCCGGGGTTAGGGGAGGGGTGATGCCGGCATTCCTTTAGCTGCCCCAGCTGGTATCTTCAGTAGTTTGCATTCCCCTCACCACCCCAACCACCTAAATCTACTGGCTCTGGGCTCAGTTCAACAGTAGAATTCCTCTAAAAGTTGTAGTCCTTGTGGCCTAGACTGCGTTTCAAGTTTATTTACAGTCCCTGAGCACTTTAGACCCCAGTGGCAAGGTTTCCTGGAACTCAAGTTCCAATCTCTGGGATCCAGGATTCCTTTCTGGCTAGAGTTGATTTAAATGCTCCCTCCATGGGCAGGAGTCAGCTGAATTTGGTCCAGTTTTCCTTTCTGCTCTAATGGGACAGCACTGAGTTCAATGCCTCACCATTGTTGTGTTCTCCCTCCCGCAGTGCACGGAGATGCTCTTCACACCTGGTAGCAGCCACCTGGGGTTGGGGAGGGGTTGTGGTAGTAATTCCAGACTGCTTTTCCTACTACTCTTCAGTGCCTCTTTCAGCAATACAAAGTTGCTAGAATCAAGTACTGTGAGTTCTCACCTGATTTTTGGTTCTTAAGAGGGTGTTTTGTTGTTGTTGGTTTTTTTTAACATGTGATAGTTATTAAATTGGCATCTTCGTAAGGAAGGATGATGGGTGGGGTCTTCTCTTCGGCCATCTTGCTTTGCCTCTTAAGTCCTATTCCGACCTTGTACTGAGATTTATAGAACTGGTAAGCCTTTCACTGGTCAATTGACCAAGTCTATAACCTTGCTATCAGCATCTGTAATGGGTCTCACTTTGGTTCATGTTGCCTCTGTCCATTTTTATGTACTTTAGGTCTATCTTGCTCCTATTCCATTGGATAAACATGATTATTTTGAAATAGTGATAAAAGCACATGAAAAATAATTCAGTGGGAAGGATTAATGTGAATTCTGAAGAAAAATCTGTTTCTTTGCAAAAGACACAATGAGTAGAGGAAAAATATGTCAGAAGTATAAAAAAGGGCACATGACATTATCTTAAGCAAAATGGACATAAAAAACAAACTACAAAGCAAATACTCTGCACAGTTATTGACCAAAAAGGAGAGAGCCTGAGGTTTGGAAAACAAATATTTTTTCAACACAGACATACACAGAGCCAGAAGGCATTTTAATGTTTTGTGTTTTTTATGTCATCTATGCCAAGAGAATTTATGATCAGAACATTTCTTCATGATTTTTGGGATTAATAATAATAATAATAAAAGGAGCTTGGCATGGTAAATGAGGATTCTATTTTCCACAATAGATTCAGCAATAGACTCCCTAGAATGTCCCAACCAGCAGTAAGGAAATCGAGGGTCAGCAGGCTCTACATTTAGGTTTCTATCCCTTTCTAAGGAACCAACACATAACATCCTGTGGGTCTGAATAAGCCTATCCGTATGACCCCATTTAAGGGTTCAAATTCCACAAACTCTGTTGTACAAACCATTTATAATAATTCTAGCTCTTCCTCAAAGTAGACTCATTTTTTCCTCAGGGAAGTGATTTTCTGAGGCCATAACTAGACCATCATATTGAAGGAAAAGAGCCGTATACATGCTAGACTGATAATACAAAGAGAATGTTTGCAGTTTTGGGTTTTGACCCAAACATACAGAAAATAGGTTCAACTGACAAGATTACTCCACTGTTTCATTTGGGATGTTGAGTTTGAACTTACAAGTATGTAAGATTGTTCCATAAAGTCACAAAATGCTAGAAGGCCCCTCGCTACACTGGTGACAACATGGGATTCAGAGAGGTCAAGAGACCACTCCAAAGTCACAGAGCCAGCCTGTGTTAGAGCTGAAGCAAAATCCATTCTCCTCATTCCCAAATTTGCATTCTTAAATTTAGATCCCATAAGCATGCAAAACACAGTTTCTGTATTCTCTGTTTTAAATTCTGATGTGTCTCTTGATTCCTTAAAAAAAAACTTTGCTTTTTATACTTATATGGCCTCAGCTTTTCACTAATTTTCATCTATTCATTTATTCATTCAATCAGCAAATATTCAAGTGGCTACTATGTGCTGCGCATGTTCTACCCTCCAGGTGATAAAGCACATATGGCCTTTATATTTCTACAGGAGGAGATAGACACCAAAGAAAGAAGTAAATGATTTAGTGCAGAGTAGATCAGGTGGTGACAAGTGCTACGGAGAACTACAAAACAAGGGAAAGAAACAAAGAGTGCCAGGGATAACTATCCCACATAGAATGGAGAGAGGGATAACTTCTCTAACATATGGTAACACCAGAACAAAGATATGAAGGAAGTGAGAAGCCAGACAGATGGGCTTCCTGAGCATACCACCTGATGTGGTTGGCTGTGTCCCCACCCAAATCTCATCTTGAATTGTAGTTCCCATAATCCCCAGGTGCTGTGGGAGGAACCTGGTGGGAGGTAATTACATCATGGGAGTGATTACCTCCATGCTGTTCTCATGATAGTGAATTCTCATGAGATCAAATGATTTTATCAGGGATTTTCCCCCACCTTCACTCTGCCACCATGTGAGAAAGGACATAGTTGCTTCCCCTTTCACCATGATTGTAAGTTTCATGAGGCCTTCCTAGCCATGTGAAATTGTGAGTCAATTAAACTTCTTTCCTTTATACATGATCCAGTCTCAGATATTTCCTTATAGCCGAGTGAGAATGGACTAATACACCACTCATGCAATTGCAGAGGACCCCACACTTGGTTTAATGCTCCGCTGATGCCATCTTGTGATTCTTACCAATTTTTTAACAAAAAACATTTTTCATTTCACACTGAGCATGAAACATTATGTAGCTGGTCCTGGGCCAGGAATGTGTTATCCAGGGAAGAGCAGTCCAGGCAGAAGACACTAGTAAGAGCATAAGGCCTGAAATGAACAAGAAAGAGGAAGGAGACCAGTCAACTGGAGCAGGGCAGGCAAGAGAGTCATGGGATAGGACATTGCAGGGGGCGTTGAGATTGGGCCCTTGGGAGGACTGTGGCTTTCACTCCGAGCGACATGGTATTGACTAGAGGAGTGACATTGACTAGAGGGGTGACACAATTTGATCTTCATTTAAAAATAATTATTCGAGGTTTGTGCTGACTCATTATCACAAGAGTTCAATGTGAGATATACCTATTTCCCTAAATAAGCTAATAGCAATTTTGCCATAATTAGCTACACAAGTTAGAAAAAAGACTTTTTAACATTTAAAAAAGTTTACTTAAAAATATTAAGCAAATGTATTAAAAACTTTGTGAAAGTGGCACATTATTCACTCTCCATGCTTACACAGACTAAATCTTTTTTCTTTAAAAGTATCCCTTCATTAGTTTCAATATTTAGAGCCATGTAGATAAAATACTTAACCACAAATATTCCTGTTCACAGAAATATTGTGTTTTAAAATCTAGTTTTACTAGAAAAAGCACATATATATCATAGAGAATGTTCAATCTTTGGCTATACTTCAGTTTCCTCTTTTGAGAGAGAGAGGGGAAAAAATCATGCTTCATTATTGAATAACACCACTGTTTCATAAAAGAAGACATTTCTGCCAAATGTCCAAAGGAAGGAATCTCACTTAATTATGTTGCTGGTTACTGTATTTCTTTCTGAAAAATTTAAAAAAATATAAGTTTTTGGAATAAAATCCTGGTACTATTCAGTGTTAAATATATGGAATTTTAAAAAATAAATTTGTTATAAGAGAATGAAAAGCAAGTTTGAAGTTGCTAAAGGATATTCTAAGGAAAAATAGGAATGCCCCGCATACTCAACGTATATGAGAGTTTTGTGTTTCTATTTATAGAAATACCTTCATAATATGGGGTCCAAGTAAGTTTGTTAAAGTTGATGGGAGGCTCTTAGAAGTGGCAAATGTTTCTCTAGTGATGTTCTATAAAGGTATAACCTTTCCAGCACTTTGTAAGTGCTTTTGTGTCTTTTACTTAAGGCTATCCTCATTATTCCTGAGATGAGTAAAGCAGGTTTTATTTCTAAAGTGTAGATAAGAGCTGGCTGTGGTGGCTCATGCCTTGCAGTCCCAGCTACTTCAGAGACTAAGGCAGGAGGATCTCTTGATCCCAGGAGGTCAAGGATGCAGTGAGTTATGATCACACTATTGCACTCCAGCCTGGGCAACAGAGAGAAATCGTAGCTTTAAATAAATAAATTAATTTAAAAAAATGTAGGTGAAGGAATAGAAGTTTAGGGAATTTAAATCATTAGTTGAAGGTCAAAGGCAAAACAAGAATCTAGACATCTTGACTCTCAGTTTGATGTTTTTTCCATGTCTTCTTATTTGGTTCCTTCATGTTAAAGAGATTCAGGAGCCACTGGATGTGCTAGTGAAACAGACCAAACCATTCCTGCTGAACATGGTCAGTTGAAGTGTCACTAAGAGTAAAAAGAGAGAGGGGCAAAAAACAAAGACACTAAAATGCATACTGTTAAAAAGGATTATAAATTAGACTTTTTCACAATTAAAAACTTCTGTTTTGCAAAAAGTACTATTAGAAAAATGAAAAGACAAGCCATAGACCGAGCGAAAACATTGGCAAAATGTTAAGGACTTGTATTCAGAATATGTAAATTCATCTGAAAACTCAATAAGAAAATAATCCAATTAAACATGAAAAAATATTTGAACAGGTACTTTATGAAAAAATATGGATGGCAAATAAGCCCATGAAAGGTTACTCAGCTTCATTAGTCATAAAAATGCACATTAAAATCACAATTAGATATACATCAAATAAATAGGCTAAAATAAAAACAGCAGACAATGCCAAGTGCTGATGAGAATGTAGAGCAACTGGAATGTTCACAGATTGCAACAGGATGAGAATAAATCATATTCAGCCATTTTGGAAAGCAGTTTGTCAGTTTCATGTTTGTCCGCAAGAAATAAAAACTTACAACCACACAAAAATCTGTACATTAATGTTTATAGCAACTTTATTCATGATTGGACAAACCTGAAAATTATGCAAATGTACTTAAAGTAAAATAGATAAGCAAACTGTGGTATATCTATGCAAAGAAATGCTATTTAGCAATATAAAGGAACACCCTGTATAAAACTCAAATGCGTTCTGCTAATTGAAAGAAGCTAACTGAAAAGGTTGTATACTGCATAATTTAATTTCTGTGATATTCTAGAGAAGGCAAAAACAGACCAGTAGTTGATAGGAGCTGAAGATAGTGGGAGAGGCTGACTGTAAAGGAGCACGGGAACATGTTTGAAGGAAAGGAAACTGTTCTATGTCTTTATTCTGGTGGCTGTTACATTATTTATAACCTTATTTTCAAACACATAGAAATGTACTTCAAAAATGGTTGATGTTATTATATGTGAATTGTGCCTCATTTTTTTAAATACAGGTACATAAAATCTAGTTGAAACTAAAAGACATGATATCTAATTGATGTAAAAAATGCCAGATAGTAAGAAAAACACAAATTGTCCAGAGCATCTCATATTCGATATTAGACTTAAATTAGTAATTGAAATTTCCAAGCACTATTTCTGAAAGTAAAAATTTGAAGACAGTTGGTTGGAATAGAGCTCATATGCAATTTTAAAAGCTATGTATTAAAGCTAATCGTAGCAATACAATAGAATCATAAGTGGTCTAAATAGCTATTATCATTTTTTAACGTGAAATAATGTACTGAAAAAGCCTTTACTTACAAATTTATTTCACTATATAGAAATAATCTGAATAATCAAGACTTCAGAATGTAAACTCCAAAATTTCTACTCAGCAAAAGCAAATAAAGGATAAAAAAATTATCTTAGGACCACTCTTCAATTGGTCAAAAATTATTGATATTCTCTGAACCCTTGGAAATGATGTCAACTCTAGGCCTTGGTATTGCATGTGAATATTGCTTATTTACCTTAAGTATTTTGAAATCCAGTATTTAACAAGGTGCCAACATGGCAGGTTTGCCTTGCAAACTCCATCAGTCTTTTTCATATTTCAACTGTAGTGGCTTTCATGATTCAGTTGTCCTAATGGAAAAACCTTGTAGTTTTGTGTAATTTACTTCCCTTTCTTGGTCTTTGATGCAGTCTCTGCTCTTTGGTTGAAAATACAAAGACCTCAGGTTTAATAAACACAGTTATGCCTTCCACAAGTTAAAAAAGCAGTGTTTTGTATTCAAGCAATCAGATTTTAAAAATAGAAATAAGAGAATCAAATAAGTACAAATGAAAGAAACCTTGAAGTACCTTTTTCTCAGATATACTAAAATAATAAGAGCAAACAAACAACACTCGTTTTCAGTCCTGTTGATGATATAATAAAAGTAGTGCACCCATTTTTGCTTTAACGACCTTATAAATTTATAACATTAGTTGGAATAACAAAATGGAAGTATATCGTGGGATCTTACAAAATGTACATTTTCATTAAATAATTCTCCATTTAAGAATTTATTCAAAGGAAATGATTTGATGGGAACAAAATGATGCCTGACCCATATATCATCCCAGAATGAGCTAAAGTAGCATTAAAATAGAAAGCTAATTAAATGTACACCATTAGGGGACTTGGATATAAAAGAAATTTAGTGGAAAATAGACTGCAGGGACCTCTTAGGTAGCATGAGAATTAATTCTAGCTACCTGTGGTCAGCACCTATGTTTAAACATCTCCTAGTTCTTCCCTATACCACCCATGCAATGATGTCAAGCACCATGTTAGTAACTATATGTTTTCTTTGATAATTTTCTTCATTGTTTGCCTCCTTTAACTAGAACATAAGCCAAAGTATGAGTGCAAAGATTTTTGGCTGGTATTTTTCACTGTTGTGTCTTCTGTGCCTAGAGCAGTTTCTCATACATAGTGGACCAAAAAAATTAATACTTATTGGAAAAAAACTACAAATGAAAAAATACTCAGGACTTTTAGTGGCACAATTTTGATTCTATTTCTGTTTTTGCTTTTTATTCCACAGTCCATTTTACTAAGCCCTCCTGGTAGCCAGACATTATAATAAGTGCTGGTTTACAGACATGAACTTGTCGGTCAGAATCTGGCTAGAATGGAGCTCACAGGCTGATGGGAAGGAGTTGCTGGAGCAGTGATTATGAGGGAGGTAAATGGGGAGTAGAGTGTGCCATTGCAATGTGCATCATGGGGCATCATCTCCTTGGGGATTAGAGAAAGAACTCCCTAGAGAAAGGTGCATCTACTAAAACCTTGAGTGATGTGAAGGTGTTCACTAGGAATGTTGCAGGCCTGGTGGACACACATGAAAGAACCAGAACCATAGAACTTGTTACTTCTAAGGACAGAATGAAGACCTAAGCTGCTGTGGTTGGGGGCATGACAATCTCTGGGGAGCCCACTACAGGACAAATATAGGATAGACTGGATTGTGGAAGAACTTCCTCAGGATTTTTGTCTGTATCCCAAGGAAATAACTGACGGAAGATAGATTTAAACTGAGAAGAGAGATGACCCTATTCGGAGTTTGCAGGGATGGGTGTGGCTGCACTATTGTCTGGAGGCAGCTGACCCCAGAAGATCACACAAGTCTGATTGAGAGGCCAGAGTCCTGGGTCCAATTCCTGCTCTGCTCTCCAGTCTCCCTCTGATAAAGGAGGTCTCTATCCTGCCTGCCTCCTGGTGTTGTTATAACAAATAAAGGAGACCGGAGAGTCCATAGCAGGCTGTGAAATGCTGTCAGTGTGACATGCAATTCATAGTCTTCATCTGACCTGGAAAAGGAGAGCATCAGAATCAATTATGTATTTTCCTGGTCCTCATGTTTAAGCTGAGAAATGGGCCTACTTCTCACTAAGTTTCCATTTGAGAAAATTCGAAGATATTTGAGTCACACTCTGTTTCCATGTTCGGTAATCACAGGCTTGGGGATGGAGAACATACGATCTGCATTTTTGTTGCTTTTACCATAGAGATTAATTTGGTGGCAGAAACATATGCTTGCTATGAAGGTATAGAGCAGCGAATCCTTGCAAAGTTCTTGCTGCTGTCCCACAAAGAAGCAGAAGCTCATGGCCAGTCCCAGAGGGAGGAGGTTTCCCTGTCGAGTGCCCCACACCCACAGTGGGGATGCAGGCTGCCGGCTCCCCACTTCTCCATTTCTAATCAATTCCTAGCCTCCCCACTTCTCCGTTTCTAATCAATTCTTAGCCTGCTGTGGCTTGGGGCCCAGCCTTTCAATTATTCAAGAATTGGAAAGTATTTGTTGCCTGATGCAGGATTTGCTTTTATTCAACAGAACAAAACCCTGGTAGGTGAGATTCAACACCCAGGGCAGCGAGGTCTCTAGACACATGCAGATTGCTGACAGAGGGGCAGTTGCTCTGGGAAGGGGGTCTGGTTCAAACAGCATATAGAGTGAATGGAAGAAGGAAAAAAAAAAGGCAAACAGAGATGAATAGGAACATCCTGATTTCACCTTCTATTTATCCAACTAGAAAACCAGAGCATGTTGAAATAACAGAAACCTCAGGCTGTGGTTCAGGCCAGGGGCATCTTTGCAGAAAGCATCCCCAGGCTGGGGAGTGAGAGCTCTGGGTTCTAACCTAGATTTTGCTGCTAACTTGCCCCATGTTTTTGGTAAATTATCTCTCTCATCGGGCCCTAGACTTCTCACTTTTGAAACGAGGAAGGTGGATTATATGATCTCTACGTCTCCCTTTCATCTGTTTTCTAATACCAGAGCAATTCTCAGGCCTTGGTGCCAGCCGTTAGTAAATCCTCTGCTGAGTATGGAAATAGTCTCCTTATAATGTCTTCTGCTCATTGTCACCCATTTAATCCTTATTGTTTTTGTTAACAAGCAAATATTGAGCATTTTATGTGTACTGGGGGCACCTGTTCAGGGGATCCCAGTCTGTGCATCTCAGGTGATACAGCGAGATCATGAAGGGCTAGCTGAGCATCACCTCTATTCTTACTTTTTTACTAGACTCTGAAGACTTATTTAATTCACATCAGAAGAGCCTTTTAATGAAAGCTCTGGGAGGCTCATTTATTTATTACTCTATTCATTCAGCAAACATTTATTGAGCATAAACTATAAGTCAAGTGCTATATAAGGGAAAATCAAAGATGAATGAGACAAAGGTCCTGCCCTCAAATTCACATGTTTTGTTGATGAGACTGATATATAAAAGGAAAACTATAATGCGGAGAGATAAATGCAAGAGCAGTTATATACACAGGGAATTATGAGAGCACAGAAGAGCTGTATCATTGAACACTGCCTGGAGAGCCAAGGAGCGCCTCTCAGAGGAGCTGGGATCTGAGCTGAGAGTTATTTTTAGATAGCTGTGTAACTTCATTCTGATTATGAAAGGTATAGATGTATGCATGTGTGTGTATAATTCAGAACATTCAGAAAAAAAGAAAGTGAAGATTACCCCTTTTCCCATAATTAAAGATAATAACTAAAAATACATTGGCATATATTTTAAAGATTTTTTTTTGATGATTTTTCTTTTCTTTCATTCTTTTATTTTGATTAAAAAATCACCTCATAAATACTACTGTGCAAGTTACATTTTAATTTGATGTCGTCAACTTTTTTATATCAATAATTACAATTCTGCTTTTTTATTTTAAGTAGATGTGTATCACATTCTATTTTATAGATGCCCTGCTATTCTTTTAACTGATCTATTGATGGATTTGGGTTTATTCTAATTTTTCACTATTATAAACAACATTGTGATAAAAATGCTTATCCTTAGGACAAATTCTTACAAGCTGGATATCTGGGTCAAAGGATTTCTTAAATATTGATATGTATTGTCAGATTGTATGTTAGTTTTCAAGTAGAATTATCTATTTCTCTCTCTCTCTCTCTCTCTCTCTCTCTCTCTGTGTGCGTGTGTGTGTGTGTGTGCGTGTGTATGTATACTCATGAGTGCACATGTGTTTTCTTTAACCTTGAGGGCTTACTATATTTCAGATATTAGACTAAGTGCTTTACATACATTGTCTGATAGAATGATTGTAATTCTTCATCCCAAGCAAACCTGTGACTCATACACTATTATAGCAGATACTCCAAGAAAAATAATCCACATTTCATTCGTCAACCCAAGAAACTTGGTGGTATTTAGGGACAGAAGAGTAGGCATATGAAGTATAAAAGAAACCATAAAATCTTGGTTTTAGCCTTACTAGATGTCAGTCATCCTGTGCCGTTGTCCAGAGTTCATGGCCTTAAACTTAAATGCAGCTGGAGAAGTTGTCCACCCTGAGTCATGGATTGCTGCCACAACTAAAATCAAAACTCGCAGAAGACCATTGCATTTTTAGTTCTGTCTATCAACTGATGGTACCAAAATTTTTCCTAGAAATAGGAAGACTGAGGGTATTACAGGTCCTGATTTACCTGGAAGGTCCTGGTATAGACCAGCACCTTGCTTGTTGTCTTGAAGGAATTATTGATGGTGTGCCCTTTCATTCTAAAATTCTCCCACTTTGGACAAGAACTTATTTTTAGGAAACTTGCTGCACCCTGAGCAGAAATTGAGCAGTGGGATTGCCAAACTGCTGCCCACTCCCTTATGCTTTAGGGGAGGACATTGCTGTCTCTAACTTTCTAAAGCAACTTCTTTTCTGGTCATGCATGAGGGTATCTTGCCATTTCACTTATCCAAATAATTAAGAACCAGAGAAAAGAAAAAAATACCTGTGTAGTAGAATCATTTTTTTCTGTAATAACATTTTTGCCCCTGTCTATGGAAGAAATTCTTATATGAAGCCTGTCTTCTCTTGTTTTTCTGGCAGATCCCCCCAAAACTTGGGTATCTTACTTCTTACTCATAGGTGACTGAAAGGATAGATTAGAAGGAAGAAAGGAATGCTTAAGGAAAATACCTTGGAATGAGCAAGAAGAGACTGAAAGCAGCCTGAATGAGAGGGAGAAGACACGAAGCCTACAAACAAATGCAAGGACTGCCATTGTGGGTACAAGCAACCCCCACCTACCATAATGGACCTTGAGTGGGCAGTCCTGAGAGTCCATCATAATGACCTTGAGTTATCAAGAAAATGTTTCATTGCATTTGGAAGGCACATTTAAGAAAGTAGTGTAGAGCAAAACATTTTAGATGAGATTTCCATCCAAAATATTTCATATTGCTCAAATTAGACTTAGAAGAGATAAGCATTCAGCAAGCTGAGTACCTTGATTATACAGAATGACTTAACCTTCTAAGAGTCATGGGCAGCGAAGAATTTAATGTATAAGAAAAGGCATTTAAGTCATCTTTCCTACCCTCAGTGACTTCAAATTCTTATTGGTAATGTAAGTTTTCAACCTTTCTAGATGGCTTTGCATCTTAATAAAGAACTTTGAGAGACCAAAATGCCTTATAATCCCAAAGGAGTCAAATTCCAGTAATGTAATTATGGGCACTAAGAACATAGGGGGAAAGTCTGAGGGGCCAAAGGGTTTTTATGGTTATCCATGCAAGGAGCTGTTGGCTTTCCTTTGTGTGAAGATAGTCCTGTGAAAAGAATTACTTCTTTAGTTGCTCATGTCCTTGGGAGTCATAACCTCCCACCCTGTAGACCTGAATCTTGCCTTTAAGACACAGTGCAGAGTGAGTCAAACATGCTCATGGCCAAGAAGAAGGCTGTGAGGGGTCTCCAGAGAAACTGAGGGTACCACTCTGTACCAATCAGAGACAAAATTACAGATCATTTAAGTGACAGGGAGTTCCAACCTCTCAGAGTCAAGACCTTTGGGGTTCTGAGAATTCTGGCTGGGTATCCATCTGGCCTCTGCTTGGTAACTCCATCCATGGCAATGTTTAAAGTGTAATGAAAACTCAATGCAAAAAAATTAGAAGACTCAGGGCTTTAAATTGTTATCCCCAGGACACACAGCCCTAAGGCAGAGGACAGGGCACTGGAAGCAGAAAGGGATGAGGCTACCTCCATGGCATTGTCACTCACCTCCTTGGTGCCCCCAGAGAAAACTCAGTCTGGAAGGAAGGTGTTAGCCGGGAAGGAGGCCACCCTTTAGAAGGTCAATCCAAAACCTTGACCTAAATCCTCTACCCTACAGAGTGGCTGTGACAGTCACTTAAACCTGCGGAACCGTGATACATTCCTGCATGTTGTTATCAAAAGTAAATACAGATCAACATTTCCCTGAAAGAGGCTTAGAATGTCTCTAACCTAATATTTGCTGTCTTCCTGGGCAGTGGAACCTGAATCTCCGAGATCCAGGCAGGAAGAACAGCCTCTAATTCCAAATAGGCATCTGTTGACTCCAGTTAGCATTTCTGTTTTGTTTTGTTTTGAGATGGAGTCTTGCTCTGTTGTCCAAGCTGGAGTGCAGTGGTGTGATCTGGGCTCACTGCAACCTCTGCCTCCTGGGTTCAAGCGATTCTCCTGCCTCAGCCTCCTCAGTAGCTGAGACTACAGGCACATGCCACCACGCCCAGCTAAGCTTTTTAAAAAAAATTTTTTTGTAGAGATGGGGTTTTACCATGTTGACCAGGATGGTCTCGATCTCCTGATCTCGTGATCTGCCCACCTTGGCCTCCCAAAGTGCTGGGTTTCCAGGCACGAGCCACTGCACCCGGCCATGTTTCTGTGTTTTTTTCAAGGTGCTTGTTTCTCACTCTCTTCTGCTGGAGAGAAAAAGCAGCACGGCCATATATAGCTGACTCAACTATGCAGGGACCAGATAAAGCCCATCCTCCCCAGCCTTGGGCTGAGGCAGAGAGAATGACTGCTTTTGCTATATGATCTCCTTTATCCAAATCAGTATCCATTTTCTATAATTGATGTTTATAGTTTCGTTATTAGAAATGTATTCCCTCACGGCCTGCGTGGGTTGGCCTTATATGTCTCATCTATCATTGCCCCTCTCATGTGCTGAAATAAGATGTGCAGAGGGCAAGGACCAATGGTCCACAGAGACCCTGGCACCTGAGATTTGGGAAGGAGCTCTACAGCACCAGAGGAATGCTAGAGAGGGCAGAGACACACTCTTCCACCTCAAAGCTCAGGCCCTGGTGCTGATCCTATACAGATTCTGCTCCTCTTCCCCATGTCTCCTGTCGTCTCAACCCTGCACACCCTCCAACCCACCCCTTTGGTCATCATGGTCTGCTGGGAATACGGTTGCTGACTTTAACATATAAGGAAAGTCATATCTGCTACTCTACTCTGGAACAGCTAATTTCAAAATAGTTTCATCTAGTCCAAGGTTTTCAAAGACAGTTGCTGTGACTCCTAACAAAGAAGCTCAGGAAATTAAGGGGAGACAGCCAGACCCCAGAGTGGGGGTTCCAGCATCAGTTTTTGATGTTTCCTAAAAAAGACACTAACCACCATCCCTAGACCAGAGAAACCTGTCATTGGCAGCCTGGGATGTAGGGGGCTATGGAGTCCTAAGGAGAGGCTAAGGTTGTTTAGATCCCTTGCCCAGCTCCAAGCAGGAAGCAAGGCTTACTCTCCTGCAGAGAGAACCCAGCTGAGACTACAAGCCCCAGGATTGAGGCACCATGGCTCAAGCACACAGACACAAGTGCACACACACACATGCACATGCATACCTACACATGTACACACATACACACATGCACACACATACACACATGCACACACATACACACATGCACATACATACACACATGCACACATGAAGGTAGAAGTCAGTGGGGGGGCCTGTCTGAAAGAAGGTATTTCACCGTGGGAGGAAGATAGAATGATGCTGTCAGCTAGAGAATTTAAAACAGAGATACAAGTCAGTAAAAAACAAAACTGCCAGCTTCATTTTGCTCCCCGAGGTCAGGGTGCTGCATGAGCTGGCCCTGCCAGCACTCAGAGCGTTGTCATATCTGTCTGTCCTTCCCAAGGTGCCTGCCCAGACAGCCCACCCCTCTGTGTAACTCATTTCCACATCATCTACACTTTCCAATAAGCTCTTACTCTATTAGATTGCTTCCAGGAAGAGCCAAATATTAAAAATCACTGGTCAGTCAGTTCTTTATTCTGTTAGTCACCAAACTGATTTTTTTAAGCTCAGAACCAATAAAGCTGTGACGGCGAAGAACAGATATAGATTTCTCATTCCCACACACTCATATATAATAATAATAAAACTTTATTAAACAAGAGACATGTTGTTTCAGGGAATTTTTCTTTCCTTTCTCCAGTGCCCTGAGGCTAAAATATACAATCTTATTAACTTCCTGGAAGAAATACTCCATTCCCTTGGTGAAAATGCAGAACATTCATCTTCTTAGACCTGGAAAATGAGACAGGCTCTTGACGAAAAGGTCCATGGGCCACCGTTCTGTCCAGGGAAATCTAGGGAATGAGTGTGATTATGCAACTTCCCAGGAATCTCTGCAGAGTCCACGAAGCGCTTGTATTGGCTACTCTAGGACGTCCCAGGGCAGAAAAGAAAGGAAAAGGGATTTGACAGCAGGCTGGTCCTCTGTGGCACCCCAGGTCTGAGGGAGGCTGGAAATTCCATTTAGAACACCCTCCCAGTCAATACATGCAGGACTGAGGCTTGGACAGGGGCTGGCACTTAATCAGAATGACACAGAATGGATGGTGAGCAGGAAACAGAGCCTTGGTATCTGTTCTGAGCAACCCCTTCTCTGCCTTCCACACAGCAGTCCTGGCCTGATCTAAAAGGAAATGCAACTGTGATTCCTACATTGCTTGTCTGGGAGCTTCACACTGCTCAGGGTGATCAGGGACCATGCCCTCTCCTGCTTTTGCTCTCTCTGCCCATCGCAGAAACAAGAGCCATGCTATTCATGAGGCAGTGGGGTCCGTCAAAATCAGCAAAATCTGCTGAGTGACTAAATGATCTCCACCAGGTAGTGAATAAGATCAGAATACAGAAATCTAATTCATATACTTCCACATGACTATGGGAAGTGTTTGGTCCAAGTAGGGTCAACACTCAGTGAAAATCCCAAAGACACCGTGGCCTTGTTTTCTAGGGTCAGAGCCTCGAAGAAGATAGAAGACAAGGACGCAGGCTGCCACCAAGTATGTCCAGACCAGAATATTTATCAATGCTTCCTGGAAGGCTGTTTCGGCATACCTGGGGGTTTGTGTGGAGGGGATAATCATGGACAGGCAGCACATAGATCTTAGGCACCAACTGAGCCCTGAGACAAAGGAGTCCCCCTAGGTGCCAGCACCCAGCTCCATGAGGTGGTGTGAGGATTTAGGGTGGTCCTTAGGAGTGAGGAATTGTTGGGAACTGAACTGTATCCCCTCAAAATACTTTAAGGACTGACCCCTAATATGACTTTATTCAGAGGTAGTGCCTTTAAAGAGGTAATTAAGGTAATTATAGTTAAATAAGGTCATAAGGATGAGCCCTAACCTGGTAGGACTGGTGTCCTTCTGAGAAAAGGATGGGATATCAGAGTTCTTTCTCTGCACCTGCACCCAGAGAACAGGCCACAGCAAGAAGAGGCTGTAAGCAAGAGGAAAGAGATGTAAGCAAGAGGAGAGAGATGTAAGCTAGAGGAAAGGGAAGCCTCTCTAGAAACCAGCCCTGCTGCTGCCTTGATCTTGCACCTCTGATCTCCAGAGCTATGAGAAACAAATTTTTGTGATTTAAGCCATGCAGTCTGGTATTTTGTTATGGCCGTGCAAGCCAAAGAGGGTGGAGGCTGACAATGAGGGCTGGAGTCTCAGGAAGAACAAGCACAGCAGGAGTCAGGGCCAGGGTGCAAGTTCTTGCTGCCAGCTCTGATATGGGCAAATCGTCTGCACTTGGTGAGTCCCAGCAGAACAGAGCAGCCATGGGCTCTCCTGACTCTGATGTTCTACGTGTTATCCTTTTCTGAGGTGCTACAAGACAAGTACTCCTTGTCATTTGCTAGAGGCTTCCCAGGAAAATGGAAAAGGGATCAAATGACTTCTCAACGCCATGGTCATCATAAAACTCTAACCCACTGGAACAAGAGATTTATCACTGAAAATGTTTTATTGAGAATTTTTTAAACTGCAAGGTTAGAAATCTTTTAATTCCGTGTAAAAGAAACAACAATGGGGTAATCGTAAACAAGTATCTATTTGTATTTCAGATGATGTATTTCAGGTACCATTTAGTTAATCCAAATTAGGTACCTGTCATATACACGTGACATTTAACAGGGGTTGTCTCGATATTTGTACTGCACAGGAAGTGCTTCTAACACACAGGGCATTGAAAGTGCTGGACAGATTCTCTTGCCTTCCTCCCCCCACCATGAGAGTTAATTTGTAAGAATCCTCCCAATGTCCCTCTGACACCCACTCAGACAGCATCATCCCCCTAGCTTTGGATGCTGGGCCCTGCCTCCACCCTCAGCCTGCCTGTATGCAATGTTTTTCTGTAGATCCCATTTAAGATCAATCACCAAATGTTTCCCAAGCAATTACTGCACACTCAACTCTGTGCTTAGCTGAACTCTGAGATAGCAACCAAAATGACCTCTGAGGTTACTTCCAACTTGAAAGACAGGGCAGGCTGCACAGACATATGTTCTCAGGGAGCTTAGTTATTGCTCCCTTCATGAAGCCGCCCTAACTGTGGCAGGCAACATAAATGTGCACCAAGCCCCATTCATTCCCTTTGCTCATGAACACAGAGATAGACTACATTTGCCTACCCTGCCTTCATGGAAATTGTGTTAGTCTGTTTTTACACTGCTAATAAAGACATTGCCAAGACTGGGTAATTTATAAAAGAAAGAGGTTTAATGGACTCACAGTTCAATTTAGCTAGCAAGGCCTCACAATCATGGCAGAAGGCAAAGGAGGAGCAAAGTCAAGTCTTACATGGAGGCAAGCAAGAGAGAGAGAGAGAGAAAGAGAGATTGTGTGCAGGGGAACTCGCCATTACAAAATCATGAGAACAGTATGGGGGAAACCAGCCCTATGATTCAATTGTCTCCACCTAACCCTAACTCTTGACATGTGAGGATTATTATAATTCAAGGTGAGATTTGGGTGGGGACACAGCCAAACCATATCAGAAATGTAATCAATTTCTACATGGGGCCATGTGACAATAGAAATGTGGGTGGGAGTGATGTAAGTCCCTTCCAAACCTGGATCTTAACACTTTCCTTTTAGCCTGTCTGTCAGTTGTAGAGGGAACCTGTATAAAATGTCAAGGTCCTTGGAACTGGAGAGACCTGCTGTGTTCAAAAAGCCTGGATCCCTTAACGACTATGTGGAGTAGAACCACACCCCCAGCCCCCTGCTGCCAACCCACATTAGACAGATGGAGTGACAATAGTAAGAAGGAAACTTCTATTGTGTTAAGGCACTGAGAGTTGGGGGTTGTTTGTTATGGCAATTAGCATCTCAGAAGTAATATACTGATTGACTCTCAGATTGGAAATAAGAGTCATTTGATTTTGAACTGAACATGCCCCCAGATGGGGAACACTATTAGTATAATCTTCTAATTCCATAGAGCTATGAATGCAAACCATGGTCTGTCTGACTCCAGAGAGCATGATCTTGGTCCATAGAAATTCTCTAATATTCTCTGGGCTATAGTAGCAACCACAGGGTGCTGTGTGATAGCGTAAGAAAAAAGCCTAACTCACCATACTCCTAGGTTGATAAAAAACAATTTTAAACAGTACATATGGGCATTTTTGTTGCATCAAGTAAATTCTATCTCCTTTCATCACCATGTTCCCATCTCATCCCTTCAAGTATAATCTCCCAAAAGAAACTGAAACAGTTTTTGATCTGGATCTAGGATCATCTCCTGGGTTCATTTTCAGGTCAAAGGCAGCAAGTTCACAGAGTAGGTTTTGCAGATGGCCTCTGTGACATTTTCCAAAACGTACTGAGCTGTTCAGAGTGAGATCTGATGTGGTAACATGCTAACTCTGCCACCCATAGGCATGTGGTGACAGAGAGGTCAGCAGGGGCCTGGGACTGGGGGTGTAGGACTCTTGAGATGCACTTCTCCTATTTAATTGAAAGGTTCAAAACTAGAGAAGGTCATTGCATTCTCAATTATTCCCTTGCTAGGCTGCCTCCCCACATTGGGCCTTGGCAGCACTAGCTTCAGTATAAATCACATTCCATCAGTGTAACTGCAGAGCTTCAGGGATCATTTTGGAATACTAGGATGTTAATGCATCAGGTTTTGTTCCAAGCAGTGAGCTTCCTCCTGGGATTTGGGAATCTCTCTTTTAAATCCAGATAGTATTAATGAGCTAGTAAGGGCTTCTGACCCCTTTGACTCATTCTCTCACTCCCAGGAGTGCTCTGAGCTTCAGAACTAGCCACATCTACACTTTACTGCAGCCAACCATGGGCTTGATATAGCCGCAGGCTTTCAATGTAACTGGTTCCACTTGGAGGCATTCTAACTGCACTTTCTTCTTTTTTTCTAAATTACTGACTAAACCTAAAAGTGCTTTGCACATGAAGCATTGAGTAAAGGTTTGTGGTTATTTTGGTGTCAATTGCACTGGTGTCCTATATGATGGAATTTCACCAGGAGCTGCCTCTAATTCTATTCCCAAGCAAAAATGACACTAGGAGGCCAAGGAGATGGCCCTTGAGGGGGAAGCCAGTAAGAAAAGACTCATACTGGCAAGCAGATGAATGCCGTTTAGCCTTTTAGCCAGGCCTATCTCTCAATGCCCCTTGCTTACATTTATTCACTTGAAAAAGCCTCTTATGGCACTTACTGTGTCAGGATCTGTTCTAAATGGTTTACAAACATTTACCAATTTACTCTTACGCATTATTGTTTATGTCCACTTTACAATAAGAAACCTAGGACAACAGAGAGGTTAGGAAACTTATCTAAAGTCATAGGAGCAAGTAAGTGGTCATGACAGGTTTTGAAGTTGGGAAGTCTGGCTCCGGGGACCACAAACTTGGCCACTGTACCATTCATTCTCTTCTCCACTGTTATTCCTGCCACTCTGACTTGTCCTATACAGCCCATCCTATCTAAAATGTCTCTGTCTCTTCTCCTTCTCTTCACACTTCTAAATCCTAGCTCCTCTGGTTGTTGTTGTTTTGTTTTATTGTGAGATGGAGTCTCTGTCACCCAGGCTAGAGTGCAGTGGCCCAATCTCTGCTCACTGCAACCTCCGCCTCCCGGGTTCAAGCAATTCTCCCTGTCTCAGCCTCCCAAGTAGCTAGGATTACAGGCACCCACTACCACACCTGGCTAATTTTTGTATTTTTAGTAGAAATACACTTTTGCCATGTTCGCCACGCTGGTCTCAAACTCCTGACCTCAGGAGATCTACCAGCCTTGGCCTCCCAAAGTGCTGGGATTACCAGCATGAGCCACTTTGCCCAGTCAACTAACTGCTCCTTTAAGACCAACTTAGTTCTTTCATGAAGCCTTCCTGAACGTTCTGCACCATGCTGCAGTTGACTGGCTCTAAACTCCAGTAGCACAGTCATTAGGAGAGTGACATTCAGAGCTAGACTGTAGAAATCTAGTTCAAACCTCAGCTCCGCTGCTTACTACTTTTATGACCTTGGGTAAATTGCTTAATTTCCATGAGTCTAAGTTCTGATCTTTAAAATGAAAGTAAATATTGCACCAACCTCACAGGGCTATTGAGAAGATTACACTACCATACCTAAAATACTTAGATTAGGGCTTGTCTCAAACTATCAGATAGATTTACATTATTATTATTATTTCAAATTATCCTCTTCTATTGCTTTTGGGTCACAGCTGTATTTTCCTTGTATGATTCCTATCCTCTGTGAGACTATACTCACCTTGGAGACAAAGATTGGCTACGTTCTTTTTTTTTTTTTTTAAGTCTCCAGCACTTAGATTAGCATACTGCAGAGAGTAGGCACTCATTTAATAGCAACAATTAATGAGTTGAAGGTAGCTAATATTATATCCCTGACCACCAGGATTCAAAAATATCTCTCTCACTGAGTTGCATATAAATATAAGTCGTAGGCCCTCATCAATTTTGGAATAGTGCATCTCAGGGGTAATTGAATCTGTCTTAGCTTAAAGAAGACCCACTTCTAAACAAGTTAACAAAGGCAGTCATTAATTGAGGTGGCCCAGTATTTAACTATGGGATTTAAATATCAATAATCTGTGGCTCCGATGTTATCTTTTAAAGCTTTGCTTTCCAGTTTTGTCTTCAGAGAGGCAACACTTATTTATGATGGGGATTCTGCAGACAAACCCTGCCAGGTGATTGAGAAACGACTTGAAGACCAATGCCTCATTATCACTGGAAGCATGGAGCAAAGAACCACTTAGAAAACCTTCTGTATTATTTGACTCTTTGGAACACTAGGTTTATTGATTTCAGAATATTTTTAGTGAATCCTTCCGAAATCAATAAAGTTCCATGACTTGCAAGGGGTCGAGAAGCTACTGCAAGGTTCTGGGTCTGCAGCTGAAGGGACCTCTGCAAGACAGCTGTCTGCCGCTCCCTCTGAAAATCTGGGCAAGAGTTTAATTCCACGCCAGCTTAGGGACCTCAAGTATTCAGCACAAGTCTTTACGTGTGCTCAGCTTGAAGGGGCAGAGGCTCCTGCAGTCTTCCTCTGAGCACTTAACATCTGTTTGTTATTGTTTTAGGGAAGTTAGCCTTCTGGAAGGAGGCAGATAAAGAATTATGGAGAGTGGAAACCACTTTTCTTACAACAGAAAGAACAGAACTGCAACATGTTCATAAATACCTTCTGGTTTTTCAATACAGTCTTCCTGGAGCATGGACATCATCTCTCATCCCTGAGGTCATCAGCCGGGCTCCAAATAGCCATGATATTGACGATGAGACACCAGGAAGCAGATGTGGTTCCAGGTGGTTCTATTCCATGATTCCCCATTCTTCCATCTAAAAACATTCCCTGTCTGCTTTCACATAGAATCCTGTGTAGCTGACAAATATTTTTTCCATGTTCAGGAAGAGGTTTGGGATGAGTTGATATTTCATCTGTTACTGTCTTGATTGCCCCGAATGAATGACACATCGAATGACATCCCACAGGTTATTCAGAAAGCAATTGCCTTTCTTTGGCCCTATATCTTGGGAGGTGTGGGGAAAAGATGACTAGTTAGGTTCAGGGAAAGAGAAGCAGTGAGTGTTGACCTCTCCTGGAGACGCCTTTCCTAGCTACTGTGTCAAGGTTGTTGTGTGTCACTTGTGAGTGCTTTCCCTACTCCGTCTAAAATAACTCTCTCCCTAACTCATTTAAGTCATGCTTAGAATTGTAAACAGTTGTTAAGAACATCCATTTCCTTGTTACACCTCAGCACCTTTCCCATCACATTACACCCTTCTTCGCACATTTTATCTCATTAGCTATTTCACACAGTGTAAATCGCCACCACTAATCATCTCTCAATTTGTATCGCTCATCTCCATGTCAACAAGCAGATTCCTGGTCCAGCTCCCATCATCTCACACTCAGATGACGGTGGTTGACCTGGACGTTCTGCCTCTCTGCTCCTTGCACACTAGTTTATCATGTCCTCTCTGGCAGATTAATCCTGTCACTGCTTTGCCCAAGAAAATCTGATGACTCTCTGTTGTCTACTAAAAGTTAAGCTTAGCCTGGTTTTTAAGGCCTTCTGGAATCTAGCTTCAATGTCTCTTTTCTGCCAGTCCCTCGTCTACACTTTGTAATTCTCATCATTCCCAAATTTACACCACACTTGTGGGTCCTTGCGTTGCCACATAACATATTCTCATCTTGGAATGTGCAACACCCTCTTCCTTGCTTCATCCATCAAGTCATTTGGCAAAGACTTAGTAGGGTGCCCCCATTTCTGCTAGCTTACAGAATTTGGTTTGTTTTAATCACTTCACATTATCACCCACTGCCTTGTTTGGAGAGATGTGAGTGCCTTCTGCCCACATGACTGGACCCTTAGCTTGATGCCCCATGACGCCGAACATCAGGTCTGTCACCCACACCCCAGGTTCTGACCTTTCCACTTTGGTACTTACATGCATAGGACCAGGAATATAATAGGCACTTAAAAACATTTTAAAAAATAAATGATATACATTCCAGCTTTGGAAACTAGGTGGTTGAGATACAATCCTATGCAAAAGAAAAATAATCACGTCTATTTTATTGTCAGTATTATTGTTGGGAACACATCTTCAGGTACCAACCCCTAGTGGAATCTTCCTTTACCTGTGGTGGCCCTGAGTGAAGGATCTCCCTCTCCCCAGTGTCAGGAAGGGGAACAGCCTTCACCTTTGCAAACACAATTTTCTCCACTTGGAATACCTTCCTTTCCTTTCTCCATAAAATCTTTTTCGGTTTTCAATACCCACACTAAATATTATTGTCCTGATGAATCCTTTGCCAGATTTCATCTCTCCATTGTCACTCTATGTGACTAAAAAATACATAAAAGGAATAGTCACCACAATCTCCAGTGACATATATGACTAGATTATTTTGAGAATATAAACCTTATCCCATCTGTGGACCTGTGGCCTTTTGGAAATGGCCCTGTGTGCTGCTTTCTAATAGTTTATTTTACTTTGTAAACTTTTTTGTTAAAGACTAAGATACAAACATACATTATTTACATACTAGGGTAAATAATGTGTGTTTGTATCTTAGTTTTGAGCCTCTCTTTGAGCCTCTCTTCCTAGCTCTTGCTTAATGCAGAGCACTGGCATTCTGGTTTTCTCCACTCCTACCTGCAAGATCTGCATAGCTGAGTTGAAAATGTGAGCCTCTTCTTTAGTCACCAAGGATCAAAGATGGTGGGCGTTAAAGCCGGTGCCTTCTGTCCCTTGTGTGATAGTCTTATGCCCTCTGCAAGGCTCTGCTTTGCAGTTTTGTCTTCTCAGGTACCAGATTCTCTGTAGTTCCTCGAGGGCACTGAGCCTGCATCTAGCATAGAAGTGGGACTCAGGATCTGTTTGTTCGCTGAATGAATGAACTAAATGAACAATGACCAGAGGCGTTCCTCCCCATTCCAATGTATGTGCCCATTCTTGGGTGCATGGCTGTGTATACATTCATGTTGAGGGGAACTGAAGTAAGTCAAATGAGGGAAAACAACGAACAAATCCATAAATTATATCTGGGTTTAAGCACTCACTCTTTTCATGTGAAATCCTCTGTGCTGGAGGACCTCACATGAAGAGTGAGAAACTTAAATCAAACTTTCAGGCATTTGTGACCAAACATAGAGGCCTTGTGATAGCCACATCCTAGAAATTTTCCTAAATCCAGGTCCAACACTGCTTTTTTTTTTTCTTCAAATGTAATCCACTAACTCGGTCTTTGTCTTTATTTTTCTTTTTACTTCCTCCAGCTCCATTATATCCCTTGAGGTTATTCAGTGTGGGAGGCACCATATCCCTCCAACCCAGTGACTTTTACTGGTGATCACCATGTGGAAGCAAAATGGGGAATCAAGTAATACATACTCCAACCCCATTGAAATTACAAAAGTGTAACAATTTCAGGCATGCCCTGGATCCTATTCCTGGCTTCTTTCTAATATGGTAGCTGGCTGAGGGAGGCAGTGTGGTCCAGCAATTGCTTTGTATCCCAACCCAGACACCTGCTAATCGAGAGGAACTTGGGTAACTTGTGTGACCCTTGTATCCTCAGTTTTATCATCTGCAAAATTGGGACACTGCTATCTGCCTCTCAGGGTATGAGTGTCCCCTAAGATGGCACCTGTGTGCTCTCAGCCCAGGGTCTGTGATGTCCTTGCAGCTCAGACCATGGTGGTTAAAGTCGCTGGGGCAGCTCTGGATTGGCAGCCATGGGAGGTACTGCATGCAGGGGTAGCTTTTTCTCTTTAGAAGTGGTGCTCACAGAAACCCTGTTCCCCCCTCTCCCAGTCTCCTCCCCTCATTAGCCCTGTTTCTGAGCCAAGAGCAAGAACAAGCTGCCTAGAGCTTTGGTAGCCTTAGCAACTCAAGCCAAGGAGCCAGCAAGCAGAGGTCAAAGCCGAAGTCTTCCGAGGGGGAGAAATGCAAGTCGGTTTTCTTGAGGCGGCCTCTGGAAGGAGCCCAGACATTCATAATTGATAGGAATACATTTTGCTTATTTACTTGGGTACCTGGACTCTACTATAGGCAGCCATGGCTCCTGACTCCTGGCTCCTGTTTCCCTCCTCCAGGACAGGACTGGAGCCTGACCTCCTCACATATCAAAGACAAAACGATAAACTCTTTTGAATGAAAAAATGAATGAGTGAGTGAGTGAATGAATGCATACATGCACATAAGAAAGATAAGGCCTCATACAGTAATCCCAAATCCAAACCTACAGCATTTCCTTGGAAGGACAATATATATGTAAATAGAGCCATCACCTTCAAAATGTCAGGCCTCAGAAGGTTCCTCTGGAGTTTACAAAGGCCACTTCACATTTCTCCATGAAATTCCAAAACTTGACAGCTTTCTTAAACACAGTCATGGCGTGGAATAAAAGCTTAAAAAATTATGCTGTATGAAAAGTAAACTATTTACTGTTCAGAAGAATTTTCAATGTACTGAGCAGCTATCAAAATGGAACCCAATGACTCAACAGTGATTTAAAATGTAAATGAGACCTTTAGGCATACAGATACGGGACCAGCTATGGCCCAAGCCCAGTTCTTCTGAGGAGGAAGCTACATCTTAGCCATTCAAGGGACAGGTTCATGTACTCACTGGGTCCCTGGCTGCACTAGGCCTTCAGCTACCAACATTTACAGGATTTAACGCCACCTCCACCCACTGGCTCCCAAAGATCTAAAGCCAGTGCTACAGATGCCTGCCTTCAGACACGTTTTCACAAAGGAAGTATGCAGTACATGAAGTCTAGGTTAATAATCAAAGCAGATGTTCTTTAAAAAGTAATGGAGTGATGCACTGTATGACAACGTTTTGGTCAATGAGAGACCGCATATACTACAGTGGTCCCATAGGCTGATAAATGGAGCTGAAAAATTCCTGTCGCCCAGTAATATCTTAGCTGTGGGAACACAGTAAAACAATGCGCTGCCTGTGTGTTTGTGGTGATGCTGGTGTAAATGAACCTATTGTGCTTCCAGTCTTACAAAAGTATAGCACATGCAATTACATATAATACATAATACTTGATAATGATGATAAATGAATGTATTACCAGCTTATGTATTTGCTACATTATGCATTTTATCACTATTGTAGACTGTACTCCTACTTCTATATATAAAAAATTAACTGTAAAACAGCCTGAGGCAGGTCCTTCAGGAAATAGTCCAGAAGAAGGCATTGTTATCGTTGGAGGTGACAGCTTAATGTGAGTTATTACCCCTGAAGTCCTTCCAATGGGATAAGACGTAGAGGAGGAAGACAGTGATATTGGTGATCCTGATCCCATGTAGGCCTGGAATAATGTGTTTTTGTCTTAGTTTTCAACAAAAAAATTTACAAAGTAAAATAAATAAATGAATTTAAAAATAGAAAAAAAACCTTATATGTATAGAAAGAAAAAAAATTCTTTTTGAGATGGAATCTTGCTCTGTTGCCCAGGCTGGAATGCAGTGGCATGATCTCAGCTCACTGCAACCTCCACCTCTAGTCATTCTCCTGCCTCAGCCTCCCAAGTAGCTGAAACTACAGATGTGCACCACCATGCCTGGCCAATTTTTGTAGTTTTGGTAGAGACAGGGTTTTATCATGTTGGCCAGGCTGGTCTCGAACTCCTGACGTCAGTGATCCCCCTGCCTCAGCCTCCCAAAGTGCTGGGAATACAGGCATAAGCCACTGGGCCCAGTCCAGAAAATATTTTTGTACAGCTGTACAACGTGTTCATGTTTTAAGTAAATGTTATTACAAGAGTCCAAAAGTTTCAAAGAAGTAAAAATTCTCTTAAGTAAAAAATTTACATATGTACAAAAGCTAAGGTTAATTTAGTATTAAAGAAGGAAAATAATTTTCATAACTTTAGTCTTATCTATATAGCCTTTAGAAAGTCTAAAGTGGTGTACGGTGGTGTCCTAGGCCTTCACACCCATCCCTCACTCACTCACTTACCCAGAGGAACTATGAGTTCTGCAAACTCCATTTATAGCTAAGTCCCCTATACAGATGTGCTATTTTTTATTATTATTACCGTATCTTTACCGTACCTTTTCTGTGTTTAGATACACAAATACTTGCCACTGTGTTACAGTTGCTCACTGTTTTTAACATAGTGACACGCTGTCCAGATTTGTAGCCTAGGAGTGATAGGCTACACCATATAGCCTAGGCATATAGTAGGCTATACCATTTAGGTATGTGGGAGTACGCTCTATGACATTTCACACAATGATGAAATTTCCTAAGGATGCATTTTTCAGAACAGATTCCTGTTGTTAAATGATGCATGACTGTATGTGACATCCAGGAATAGAAGATTGTGAACTTCACTGTGCTTTGTGCCCACTGAGTCCCCTCCCTGTGGGTATAACTGCATCTCCATCTTTGGAGGTATGTATGTGCATATGTAACACTCTGTGGCTCTATGCCCTCAAAGTACATCTGATTCAGTAAACCTCAGACAGTCCTGTTTAATTTTGTAGGATGAAGAGGACCCGGCAGGACTCCTTCATGAGCAGTGGTCAACACCGTCTGCACAGACCCATTAGCTCCCCCTTAGCTGTGGGCACCTGCTGCCCCAGGGCCTGGCGGTATGACTTGGTGTTGGTGCCAGAGCCTGTGGAGCCAGAGCTGTTCACAGGTTTCCTGATAGGAGCTGGCAGACGTTGCCTGGGTAGGGGTAGGACTAGATGACCTCCAAGTTCCCTTCCAATCTTAAGATCCCATAACAGGATAGATGACATGACACTAACATTCTGCCACATTAAACCATCAACCCTCCTCCACATAGAACTATAACTCTAAAGACTGTTTGGGAATCTGTCCCACTTTTATTTTCAGAATACCAGTCCAAAATGCATGACTGTAGATAGAAATGTGATCCATTTTTTTCTCATTTTTTAAATCGCACCATAGTATTAATATATTTATATGAAAACACAGGATCAAATATAAAATTCCTGATACACAAAAAATTGTGAACACTTCATAACTGCAGTGAAGGCACTCAGGAGCTCCAGGCAGGGGTAAGTCAAACTTATTTTTTAGAGGAATATAGAAACCAGTAAACTAAACCAAGGAAATTGCCTATATATATAAAATTCTGGGTACAATTTAGTTCAATTCAGTTCAACAAATATATATTGAGTGCTTACTAAATGCTGGGCACTGTGCTCGGCTTCAGATCCATACAAAGAAGGCCTCTTTGTTTCAGGGATTGGGAGTTTTCACAGGGATGAGGAGAGGGAAATCAGTGCAAGAGCACAGAATCTTACTACTGAGGGCCAATCATAGGGTAGGCCTTCTGCTGCACTAAGCATTCTATATGTATGTGTACGTGTGTATATATATATATATATATGTGTGTGTGTGTATATATATGTATATATACGCATTTGCATATATATAATAGCTAATCCTCAACTCAGCAAAGGTAGTTATTCTTATTTCCTATTGTACATATGAGAAAACCAAGTCATAGAATGACTAAATAACTTAACCCAGCTCACCCAGCTATGAAGTACTGAGCCAGATTTTGAAAAGGTGACTGTCTTCAAAGTCAACAGGATATACATTATCCCTAGTTTTCAGCCCATGTTTCACCATCTTCTGTAATGGCCAGAAATACTTGGCAGAAAGGAAGAAGGAAGACTTCAACCTTTCCTATGACTCTTGGTGAGAGCTGATCCCCTGCTATGCAGCTCCTCCTCCAGGCCCTCCAGCACTGCCTAAGCAAGCCCCCTCCCCTGTTATTTTATTTTAAATGGGCCAGATCATGATCCAGGTAGGAAGTGGTGGACAGCTTTTGAAACTGGCTTTGAGCTGTGTTAAAGATTCCAAGTAGCCGACAGGGGACCAGTGGCTCATGCCTGTAATCCCAGCACTTTTGGAGGCCGAGGTGGGCATATCACAAGGTCAAGAGATCGAGACCATCCTGGCCAACACAGTGAAACCCCATCTCTACTAAAAATATAAAAATTAGCTAGGTGTGGTGGCGCATGCCTGTAGTCCCAGCTACTTGGGAGGCTGAGGCAAGAGAATTACTTGAATTTGGGAGGGGGTGGTTGCAGTGAGCTGAGATCGCACCACTGCACTCCAGCCTGGTGACAGAGCAAGATCTGTCTCAAAAAAAAAAAAAAAAGAAGATTCCAAGTAGTCAATTTGGGTCAAGTGTTTTCCAGCCACCTTCATAAAGTCTTTCTTTTGTTTAAACCAAGACTACACATGCAATCTCCCTGATGTAGGGTCTACTTAGCAGTAGTGATTGGGGTTATCTACCCTGAGGCCTGGTTCCTGGCCAGAGGGCAAAGCTTGCCTGGAGGTGAGGCTTTGAAAAGGTACTTGGCATGCTTCACTGGAGTAAACCTTCTAGTTCCTTTCCTACTGTTGGAACCAGTTCTTCACCAAAGAGGATGCTCATATGAACACAGCAGGTTACTCCTGGCAGCAGAGATACATCTTTGCCCCTGCAATGGGCTCCGCTAGTCTGGCAGCCACAGGCAAGATGTGTTTTATTCGTGAACGTCCTTCTTGTTTCAGCAGATAATGGACTTTAGTTAGGAGACAACACAGTAAACACAGCATAAACATCAGGATGTGCAGTTGGAATGAGTCTGAATATAAATAAGAGCGCTGGGAGCCAGGGAGGTAATAAGTCAGGAATGCAATGAGGAAAGGTTATTAAAAGTGAAGCTTGTAAAAATCTGCAACAGGCCTGCAAGCTTGAAGCATTTCTTGATTACAAAAGGACTAAAGGCAGCAGCCTGTCTCATCTCTGCTGCTGACTAGCAGGGTTACTGGACACCTCACTTAAAATCCTGCTGTTACACACTTTGTTCAATCGTAAAATTGGAATTTTACATACTTTAAAAACCCACAAAAACGTTCTAGGGCTGTTGTAAAGGTTTGTACTGAAAGCATTATGAAAAAGGCCGAAAATGCTGCACAAAGGCAAGGTTACGTTATTCTTAATTTTCGAAAGTGGCTGAAATTACTCTTTTACATCCGAATCCTCTTGTTGGGTGAATATTAGGCAAGGTTCTCTTTTATAACTGAAGTCTCTCAGGAATGCATCAGGCATAAAAAGGAACCAAAAGTATTGTTGCTGTGTTATTGTCGAAACATAAAGATGCTTTTGTTAGCTCTGTATTAGTCAGGATACAGCAGACTATGCTGCAATAACAAATACATCCTGAAATCCCAGTGACTGAACAATAACAAGAAAAAGAAGGATGCTCATATCTTTCTGAGGCAATGCTACTCAGAGGGTCTGGGTATTTCTCCCGTGTCTTTCCTCCAAGAAGTGAGTTTTGAGTCCCAGGCTGCTTCTGTGTAGTAGCCTGGGATTATCACAGAAGGGAAAGGGCTGGAAGATCCCATCAGGATGAGTTGTTCACAGTCAGGCCATGTGGTTTGTCACTTCCACTCCTATTTCATTGTCCAGAACCCAGTTTTATGGCTGTAACACGAAGCAAGGGAAGCTATGAAAATTAGAGGAGCCTATGGATGCTTTGGTGAGCATGTGTCTGCCTTATCTTTCCTAAAGTGAGTGCCTGGCTAACGAATGTACAAGGAAACCTAGTAACTAGAGAAGAGACTGTACTGCTTTGATATAACCCTTCTGGCCAGCTATGCAAAGGATTATGAACTTTCATATTTTGGAGGCTGAACAAGATATCCAAAAGGACTTACTAAGCAGCTATAGACCTGGTATGTGGGTTCATTGTGATTTTAATTTTGGAAATTGGTGTGTCTGCTTCCTGGTTTATTCAAGGTAACACTTAAGTAATTTAACCATATTTCCAGGCTAATTACTTCCATGCCATCTTAGCAGCTATGATATAATTGGGATAGTATTACCCCTTAGCCTTCTAATGCTAAAGCTAATAGCTTTGGTCAGGCATTTTACTATTGATTAGAAGACTTTATTTAAAGCCTAGAATTATTACGTGAAAAGAAAAACTTGTAAAATGCAGTCATATATATCTTATAACCTAACATCTGGCATTTTCATCGTCTGAATTCATCATAAATTGCAGACGTTAGTTTCTACCTGCAAACAGTTTCAATTTTAAAGTCATTCACTGGTAGCTTTTAGAATTACAGAAGATATCTCAGCGTCAAGATAACTGAGATTCCAGTGTTACATTTTATGACTTTGAGGACTGCATGTGAACAGAATGGACATCTATACAAAACAATTGTTACCTTAATATAGCAGTCTGCATTTAAGCTAATTTTAAGTACTTTTTCCAGATGGAAAACCAACTGTTTTCATCAGTGTTTGGAACTTTCCAGCAGTAAAATGCTGGTGTGTAAAGGTTACCCTTTCATTTTATCTTCAACAATGCAGTCTGTTCTTAGACTGAGTCCATTCTTTCAATTTGTGAGCTTGATGATTTGAATTCACTAATCCTAAACTCCATCTGCTTGTTGCCTGTCAACAGTTGAACAGATTTCAATAAATTTAGAAACTGTAAATACATCTTTGAACAAACCTGGATGATTTGTAGGATTTAAACATTGAGGATGGTCAGCCATTATATTTGTTTAAGACTTATAGATATGGATCTGTTCATGTCTCATCATCCACAAGGGCAGATAAGAATTTCCTACTTTCTCATATTTCAGGTGGTGACATCTTTTCCTTCCAAACTTTGCAGAAGAAAAAAATCCAGAGTAAATTGAAACTGCTTGACCTGTTCCCTCTGGTTTCCCTAGGCACTTGAAATTCATCATCCTTGAATCCTTTTTGCATTTCTAAAGATTAAAAAAGACAATATGATATATAAAACTTCTGTGTATTATTTTATTTTGTAAGAATTTGAGTATATTCTGATAGCAAAAGTTATAGTACTTTAAAGGCATTGTTGAAATATTTGAAAAAGACAGCAAACCTTAGAAAGACCAGGAATTCTCAGTAACACATATTGAAATAAGAAAAAATGAACTATGTGGCCATCTCTTTTTGTCATAGCTACCATTTACTGTAAGCATGTTATATTTCAAATATTGCTAAGTATTTTTCCATGTAGTATTTCATTAATATTTCCAAAGAATTTGAGTTACACCCTGTCTTTATTTCACAAATGAGAAGAGCAAGTCTGAAAAAGGTTAAGAACCTTACCAAAATCACATGGCTGGTAAGTGGAGGAGCTGGGATTCAAACTTAGGTTTTCCCTCTATCTTCTCCTTTGATTTCTTTTGTCTTTTACTGAAGGAGTTGAGTGGTACCAGTGGAAGAAGATAAATCTTTCTTCATGTTCTTTGTTGCTTCCACAAAGGCTGGCTTAATTAGGTAAAATAAGATGTTCAAATTTAGTTTCATAGATGTCCTTTGATATTTCTATTTCAGATGATCTTTGAAGGGATAGCTGGGAAGACATGCTAACTTCTTTCTGTTGTCAGATTAACCAGAGATGGAAGTAGGCATCTGAACTTGGGTTACAGTCTTCTTGTCCATATTTCTACCATAAAATAGAGATTCAAATATAGTTCATATTTTCACATTGACAAACAACCTATACCTAAAGTTAAAGTATACCAGGGTATTTACATACACTTGAATGAACTCATTTTAAGTATACAATTCAATGAATTTGAATAAATATATACACTCATTAACCATAAACACAACAAAGATAGAGATTTCTATCACTCCAGAAAGTTCCTTTCTGTTAGCAATAGCTCCTTCCTGTTTGTTAGTAGTCAGTCTCTACTACCACATATTTGGCCCAGGCAATCACTGATGTGCTTTATGTGATTTTAGATTTGATTTGCATTATGATAGGAATTCAAATATATGGAATCATACAATACCTGTTCTTTGTGACTTTTTTTTCCTTTTAAGAATATGTTTTTGAGACAATTCTCTTTTGTTGCATATATTAGTAATTTGTTCTTTTTATAGGGGTGGGGTAAAATAGTATCCATTATATAAATACGACACAATATACATTTGTTTATCCATTCACCTGTTGATATATATTTGGCTGGTTTTCCGTGTATTTCCAGTCACATGTTTCCATATGAGAACATATGTTTTCATTTCTCTTGGGTAGATGTCTAGGAGTAGTATTACTTGTTAATTCAGTAAATGTATGCATAAGTTTATAGAAAACCAACAAATTGTTTGCCAAAGTGGTATACTTCTACCAGCAATGTGTGAGAATGACAGTTGCTCCATATCTTGACCAACACTTGGTATTACCAGTCTTTTAAAGTGTTGGCCATTCTAATATATGCATTAGTTTTCATTTACATTTCCTTATGACAGAGTTTTAAGCATCTTTTCAGGTTTACTTCTCTTTCTTTCTCTCTTATATTTCTGCTTAAATGTGTTGCCCTTTTAAAAAATTGCATCGTTTGGCTTCATATTGTTGAGTTGTAAGAGTATGGTATATATTCTGGATATAAATCATTTGTCAGATATATGTATGGCAAATATATAAACCTAGCCTATTATTATTTGATTTGTGCATTTTGAAGAACAAATGTTTTAAATTTAGATGAAGTCCAAATTATCAATGTTTCCTTTTTTTTGACCTATCTAAGAAATCTTTGGTCCTATCAAAACAATCATTTTTTTTTTTTTATTCTATCTAAACAATCTAAGGACACAGAGATTTTTTTCCTGTGCTTTCTTCCAAAGTTTGAGAGTTTTAAGCTTTCATACTTAAGCCCATGATCATTTCACATTAACTTTTATGTATGGTGTGAGGTGATTGGTTGAGCTTTGTATTTTTCCATATGGATATCTAGTTGTTACAGCATCATTTGCTGAGAAAATAATTATAATAATTATTATTTGCTGAGAAAATAATTATTAATAATAATTATTATTAGCTGAGAAAATAATTATTTCCCAATTGAATTACCTTGGCTTCGAAAAGTTAATTGAAAAAAAAATATATATCCATTTATATATATGGACGTATATTTTAGGCTTGAAATTCTTTTTTATTGATCTATGTGTTTATTTCTATATCTTACTCTATAGTAAATCTTGAAATGAGGTTGCATAATTGTTCTGTTTGTATTTTGTTTAATTGTTTTAAGTATTCTATATTTCTTAAATTTTCATATACACTTGGGGATCAAGTCATTTTTTAAAAGTATTCTGCTGAGAATTTAAATGGGTTCAGTTGAAACCAATAGATCAATTTGGAAAGAATAACATAATGAGTCTTTCAATTCATAAACATGTAATGTGTACCCATTATTTTAGTCTTTCCTAATTTTTCAAAGCCAAATTTTACAGTTTCAAGTAAACAAAACTTGCACATATTTTGTTAATTTTATCTGAGCATTTCATTTTTGATGTATTCTAAATAATATTTTTTAAAATTCAATTTCCAATTGTTTTAGTACATAATTGATTTTTATATATTGATCTTGTTTCCTATAACTCTATTAAACTAATTATTAGTTCCAAAAGTTTTTATGTAGATTTATTATTACTTTCTATGTATATGAAAGTAATTAATTAATTATTTTAGAGACAGGGTAGCCCAGGCTCTCGTGCAGTGGCATGATCTTAACTCACTGCAACCTGAAATTCCTGGGCTCAAGCAATGCTCCCACCTCCACCTCCTGAGTAGCCAGGACTACAGGTATGCACCACCATGCCCAGATAATTTTTTTTTTTTTATTTTTGCGTAGAGTTGGGGCTTCACTATATTGTCCAGCCTAGATTACAACTCCAGACCTCCAGTAAAATCCTCCCATTTTGGCTTCCCAAAACACTGGGATTATAGGCATGAACCACTGCACCTGGCCTGCTCTTTTATGGATTGTATTATCTTATGTGCTAACATTTTGTACAAAATTTTGTTTTTATATTATAAAACATATTGGTCTTCAGTTTGCTTTACTTATATATCTTTGTCTAGTTTTGGTATGATGTTAATGATAACCTCATAAGATGAACTACAAAATATCCTTACGTCTTCTGATTTGGAAGAGTCTTAGCATAGAAATTATTATTTTTGGACAGGCGTGGTGGCTCACACCTGTAATCCCAGCATTTTGGGAGGCCAAGGTGGGTGGATAACAAGGTCAGGAGATCAAGATCATCCTGGCCAACATGGTGAAACCCCATCTCTACTAAAAATACAAAAATTAGCTGGCGGGGGGCAGTAGGGGTGGTGCATGCCTGTAGTCCCAGCTACTCAGGAGGCTGAGGCAAGAGAATCGCTTGAACCAAGGAGTCGGAGGTTACAGTGAGCTGAGATTGTGCCTCTGCACTCCAGCTGGTGACAGAGTGAGACTCCATCTCAAAAAAAAAAAAAAAAGAAAAAATTATTACTTTCTTAAATGTTTAATAGACTTCACTAGTGAATACATATGTGTCGGCAGCCTTCTTTATTAGAAGGCTTTAAATTACAAATTCATTTATTTTAATGGATTATTGCTATTAGATTTTCAGTTTCTTCTTGCACTGTTTTGCTACTTTGTATTTTTCAAAAAAATTTGCCCATTTAATCTAAGTTGTCAAATTTATAGCCATGTAATTGTTCATAGTATTCCCTTCTTCTTTAATGACTATTATAATAGTAGTAATATCTCATTATTCATTTCTGATATTGGCAATTTGTATCTTCTATTTTTAACCATTTCTATTGAGCTTTTAAATGTTCAGTTTTTAATTTCACTAATATTTCTCCATTCTTTGTATTGTTTTCTAATTCATTGATTTCCATTCCTATGTATAATTCTTCCTTTCTTTTTCTGACTTTGGGTTTAATTTGCTCACATATTTAGACTCGAAGGGGAAATTTGGATTCTTGATTTCAGGCATTTTTGCTTTTCTAAGGTAGCATTTAAACTACAAATTTTACTCTACTACTTTAATTGTATCTCACAAATTTTGAAAAATTGTTCTTTTATTACTATTTAGTTCAAAATATTTTCTAAATTTCCTTTTATCATTTGATCCATGCAATATTTAGAAAGGCATTAAATTCCAAATATTTATATATTTTTTATTGTTATTTATTTACAGTTTAATTCTATTTTGGTCAGAGAATATACTATATGTGACTTCAGTTATCTTATATTTTTTGAGACTTGTTGTATCACCCAGAATCTAGTTTATTTTATGGTGGCTGTTCCATGTGTACTTAAAAATAATGTGTGCTTTGTCATTATTGAATATGGGATGCTATGAATGTCATTTTGGTCACATAGTTTGAGAGTGTTATTCAAGTCTTCTATATCCTTATGATATAGTGTAAACAAGATATAGTAATAGAGTTTTCTATTTTACCTTTGTTCTGTCAGATTTTGTATTTGGAAACTGTTATTAGATGCTTACACATTTATGATAATGAATGATCAAGAATGGTCAATTTTCTTAAGATAATATTAGCACAGTAATGTGAAAGTTTTCATATTACTGTGATTTGTCCACCTTTTTCCTTTTGTCCACCTTTTTCTTTTAACCCACATTTTTTCTTTTAATCTATTTTCTTATTTGTCAATTTTTCATTTAATCTATCTGAATCTTCATATTTAAAATGAGTTTTTGTGGAGCACATAATTGGGCTTAGCTTTGTTATGTGTTCTGGAAATCTCTTTTAATTTAAATGTATTTAATGTAGTTATCACTTAAAACCTTGTTAAATCTACTATTCTTCCTTTTGTTTTCTATTTGTTCATGTTTTCTTTGTTATTTTTTTCTTCCTCTTCTTCCTTCATTTGCATTTAGTATTTTGAAATATTCCATTTTATTTCTGCTACCAGAGGTTGCTCTAGGTTGATGATTCTCAAATTATGGTTCACAGTCCATCAATATTAGCTGATATATTCTCCTATCAGGCTTGTTTATCTAGCCTTGGCACAGGCCCATTCCAAGTCTTATTGGATCAAAAACTGTTGATGTGACCCAGCCATCTGTCTCATTAAGCCCTCTCAGTGAATCTGATGTACCCCAAAGTTTGAAAACCATTCCTCTAGCATTTAAAGTGTGCATATTTAACACTTCACAGTATACTTTTAAATTATACCACTTTGCCTAGATGAGTTTTATAACAGTTTGCTCTCATTTGCTACCTCTTGTTATTGGTGCAATCATTGTCATAATTTCTTTTTCTACCTCTATTATAAATCCTATAATACATTTTACTTTTGGCTTTAAACGATTCATTGGAAACATGAGATAAAATCTTTTACATTTATTTATATATTTACCATATCTGTTGGTCTTCTTTATGTTGAGGTTAGCTTATAGAAGACATTCCTTTACTGCTTCTTGCAGTAAACTTTTCTATTAGCAATAGATTCTCTCAGCTCTTGTTAGTCTGAATATATGTTTATTTTACTTTTATTTTTATTGATGTTTTTACTGAATGCATCATTCTAGGTGGACTTTTTTTGAGTACTTTAAAGATGTTATTCCATTTTCTTCCTATTTGTGTTGTTTTTGACACAAAATCTGTGATTATTTATATATATATATTTTGAGACGGAATCTTGCTCTGTTGCCAGGCGGGAGTGCAGTGGCATGATCTTGACTCACTGTAACCTCTGCTTCCCAGGTTCAAGCAATTCTCCTGCCTCAACCTCCTGAGTAGCTGGGACTATAGGTATGTGCCACCACACCAGGCTAATTTTTTTTTTTTTTTGTATTTTTAGTGGAGATGGGGTTTCACCACGTTGGCCAGGCTGGTCTCGAACTCCTGACCTCATATCCACCCGCCTTGGCCTCCCAAAGTGCTGGGATTACAGGCATGAGGCATGGCATCTGGTCAATCTTGTTTATTTTTACATTTGCTCTTTTATCTCTTTATTCTAATGTTTTTTTTTGTTGTTGTTGTTTCTTTTTTTCTTCTTGGCCAGCTTAAGTAGCTAAACTCTAACTTTTTTTTTTTTTAGTATTTTCTCTGTATCACTGCTTTACAGCTAGTGCATCATGATGTGTTTTGGTATTATTTACTTTATGTTTATATTGGTTGGTTTCATTGAGTTTCTTAGTCTTGTGGGTTGGTAGTTTTCATCAAATTTGGATAATTGGGGCATGAGGTCCTCAAATATTTTTCCATTCCCATGGTTCATCTGTGACTGCCATTGTTCACAGGTCTTTGAGGTTCTGCTTGTTTATTTATTTATTTTGAGGGAGTTTTTCTCTTTATGGTTATGTTGGTAGACCTAAAATTTCAATGTCTTCATGTTCACAAAGCTTTCCTTATTCAGGGTCGAATCTGCTATAAATCCTATCTAGTGAGTTTTTCTTTTCAGGTATTGTATTTTTCAGCAGTAGAATTACTTTTGTTTCTTTTGATACTTTCTGTTTTCTTCCTCCTTGTATGTATATTTCCCCTTTTGCTAGTTCTATTTTCTCTGTGATTTCTGGGCATGTTTTACTGATTAAATTTTCTTTTGATTTTAGGTCATACACATTTGCTTTCTCAGATTTTGTCGAGTGATGTTTGATTGGATGCCTGATACTGTTTATTGTGTTGTTGAATGCATGGATTTTATTTCTTCCCTTAAAGAGTGTTAAGATTTTTTTTTTTTTGGCAAGCAATTGACCCATTTATGCCTAGTGTTCCATTATCGGAATGCTAAGCTTATGAGAGTTTATATCCTACTGCTCAAGGTCATCACCAAGGTCTGATTTTTCGCACAAAAAATTTGCAAGCTCCAGCATAAATAGGTTAAATTGCTTACAGAATGGCTTTATCCTTTTGACGTTTCCTTTAAAGTTTTTTTGTGGCTTTCTTTTCTTGTTTTCTTTTTTGAGCAGGCATAGAGTAACATTTACTCTAGGACTAGTTTAGCTTTATTTCTAAGTCGTGGTCTTTTTTTGGTCTCTAGTGAGTTTCCTGAAAGTTCAGTGAAATCTTGCAACTCTGGCTTCTTGGGACTAAAATGCCTCTCAGTCTCATATAAGCTTTCAGATTTATTCAGTTTACAGATGCCAAATTGTTCCATGTCTCAGCATGGAACAGCTCACTTGTCTCCATGTGATATTACTCCACAAATGCACAGCTTAATACTCAGCAAAAGACTCAAAGAGGCCCTATGCTAATTTCTGGATCATTTTTTCTTGCACACTTCTCTTCTTTATGGCACTTTGATCAAATTTTGGCTGCCTTAGCCTCCCCAAATTCTGATCACTAACTCCTCAACTCAGGTAGAACCACATTTTGCTTGAGTTCTGCCTCCTTAATCTGTAGTCCAAAAAAATGCCCCTAGGAAGGAAGTAGGGCAGCTCTAGAGCTGACTTTGTTCTATTTCTGTTCTCTGCATGATCACAATCCTATGCTTCTTGTTGTCCAATTATATATGTTGTTTCATATTTTTGTAGTTTTCTAATTGTTTGCAGAGAGAGGGCAAGTCTGGTCCCAGTTACTTCTTTATGGCCAATGATAAAAATCATCCAGTGATTTGCTGGGTGAGGTGGCTCACGCCTGTAATCCCAGCACTTTGGGAAGCTGAGGCAGGTGGATTCCAAGGTCAGGAGTTTGAGACCGGCCTGGCCAATATGGTGAAATCCCATCGCTACTAAAAATACAAAAAACTAGCAGGGAGTGGGGGTGCGTGCCTATAATCCCAGCTACTCAGGAGGCTGAGGCAGGAGAATCACTTGAACCTGGGAGGCGGAGGTTACAGTGAGCTGAGATCATGCCACTGCACTCCAGCCTGGGTGACAGCAAGACTCCATCTTAAAAAATAAATAAATAAGAAATAAAATAAAAAACCCTCCAGTGATTTATTTTGGATTTTTGTTTACATTTGAACAATGAAATATTAACTTATTTAACATAGAAAAGTCTCTACTAGGATTCTCAGTATTCCTTCTTCTCCTTTCCATGTGAAAGCTATTACTTTAGAAAATTCTTCAACTTAACACCTGGCTATGTGGTTTTAGTAGCTTCGACTATGTATGGAAACTTGTGTTCTCACTGTTCCATTTGTTTATATCTTTTAGTCAGAAACTTTGCAGGGCATTTTAATATTGCATGTGTTTGTGCATTGTGGAGGCTAGATGAGGCTTATGCTATGAAAAAAGTACCCCCAGATTTCAGTGACTTATAGTCTATTTCTCACCCAAGCAAAATTTTCTCGAGGACAGATTAACCCTCAGGGGCTCCTAAGTATGCACTGAATCAGTTATCCAGGCTGTTAGAACTTGTGGTTCTGCAATCTCCATGCTTGATTTCTGTGCCTACTGCTAAGTGAAGAAAGAGCTAGAGTGTCTTCCAGGGTTTTTCTTGGCTCAACCTGGAAGTGAAACATTATCATTTTCTCTCACAGTCTTTGCTCAGAAATTGTTACTTGGCTCTGCCCAGGAGTAAGGGATCTAGGAGATGTGGTCTCCAGTGTGCCCAGGAAGGAAAGAACTTGGTGTTGATGAGTGCTGGTGTACCACAGTGTGTGTCCCTCATCTGAGGCCATCCTTCTCTCTGCTGCTAAAAAAGGTATCTCCAACTGTATTGCATGTCTGTAATCCCCCTGACTCTTCAAAAGACTTTTTTTTTTTAGACGAAGTCTCACTTTGTCGCTCAAGCCGGGGTGCAGTGACACTATCTTGGCTCACTGCAACCTCTACCTCCTAGATTCAAGTGATTCTCCTGCCTCAGCCTCCTGAGTAGCTGGATGACAGGCACCCACCAACATGCTCAGCTAATTTTTGTAGTATTAGTAGAGACAGGGTTTCACCATGTTGCCCAGGCTGGTCTCGAACTCCTGACCTCATGTGATCCACCTGCCTCAGCCTCCCAAGTGCTGGGATTACAGGAATGAGCCACTGTATCTGGCCTCAAACGACTTTTGTATCCATTAACTTAATGTGTCTCCAAATCAATCTATGAGTTTTGCAAGGCAGATTGTTTTAGACATATTACCTTGGTTGAGGTATAGTGAAGCCAGACACAAATCAAGAAAGAGAAACAGGAAAGAGTCTTACAGTTTTATTATGTCACAGTTCTCTGGAGAAGAACAGAGCATGCCAGGTAGGGCCACTCAGGAGAAGCATGAGGGTCACAAGGCAGAGGGAGGGAGGGGAACTGTGAACAGGCAACTTGCTCGTGGCTTCCTCTACAAGGAAGCGGAAGGTGGGGTAAGCAGGTGCAGCATTGGCTAGTGTGAATGACTTCATCAGGCTCTAAGGCATAAGGACTGCTCCTGGTTCTCTGGCACCTGGCACTGGTTTGCCTGTGTAGAGGCCTGGAGTGTGAGCATCCAACAGAGGATGATGGTTGTGACTTGATTGGCTGCTCAAGAAGGGGAACTGACCAGCCTCTAGCCAGGGTCTAAAACTGGGTCAAAATAGCATTTAAAAATACAATATTGCACAAGTATTATTTATTATCCCCATTTTGCGTTTAGGAAATTGAGTCACATCGGGGCTAGATCGGTTTCTCTAGGTTATCTAATGATTTCCTTGGGAGCCCTTGAGTTGGAACACAAAAATCTGATTCACTGAGGGATATGTGTGAGAGGTTCAAAATATTCTTTCATGAATCAAACTACCCAGTCAGATGCCTGGGTTCTCCTCTCTGTGGCCTCATTTAGCAGTGCTGCTTTTCCGCTTTTCATGTAAGACTGCCAGATGGTAGTGTCTTGGAGGGGCCACTAGATTCAGAGGAGGTGTCTTCTTTCTCCAGTTTTCAATGAAGTCAGCTTCATCAAGCACAACAGAAGGCTATAGCTGATACCTTGGTCAGCTCAGGAAGATTAGCTCAGAAGATCTGGCGCCAGAGGCTCTTCAATATTCCTCAAATTAATAGCTGTCTCCGGAGGGAGAAAGGTTACCAAGTCAAGAGCCAGGATTTTCTGAAAGTAGTTTTGGTCAAGGAAGCAGGCCTCCAGGGTATGGCAGTCATTAGAGCTGGTGGATGAAGGTTTTCTAAGACTGGATTCCCCTAGAATAGAGGTTAGCCTAAAACATCAATGCCATCCTTTATAGGATGTGTGGCATAGAACCATCACACTCAATGGGGCTTTGGTTGTTTCTAGAAGCAAATGGCATTCCCAACCAATCACAAATCTCCCAAGCAATGCTGTTGAGGGCACTGGTGCTGAGTGCACAATCCAGCTTTATGGGAAGAGCAAGTAGTCCGGAAGGCTGGCAAGTTGTGGGGTCTAGGCCGGCCGTGTGAACACTAAGACCTATTTGCAAACACTATAGAAATGCTAAATTGAGTTAATTTCAGTTTCTTGAGTTGAAACGCTGAATTAAAAAACAATTTAAATGTCTTCTTTAGAAAAAAAAATCAATGGTTTAAAATTAATTTCATTTTTTAAACTCACTGTTAACTCAATAAAGCCTTTTGGGCTTTTTAAGCTAATTGTCTTTGAACTCATTTTAAATTCAGAAGTCTTTATAATTTTGATAATATTTTAAACACTATCCTCACTAAAGCAGTTCACATTAAACCCTTAGAAGGATATCAAAAAAAGAAACTAACGAAGCCCAGTGCAAGAATGATACATACATTTTTGAACCATTTCTGTTATACTTACAGAATAGTAGGAGTTATATTATCCCATTTTTGCTTAAGAAAATAGAATGTGTGTATGTATATATGTATATATATATACATATATATATGTATATACAGAGAGTGAAAATCTATATATTTATGGAAAAAATAAAGAGATCATACAATAGAATGTTATCTCTAAGGAATAGGAAATATTTTATGTTTCTATTTTGACTCAGTTATTTCCAGCAAGTTTCAAAGAACTTTATAGTTCATAAAACAAGTAATTTATCCATATTTTAAGCCCTGGACTAGTTTGGTTTGAATGTGTTCAGGTCCATTTTGCCTATGTGTGAATGGGATTTAAAGCTTTTCTTATCAAGTGGGGTCACATGTTGTGAACATTTTCCATGCCATTAGTGTTCTACAGCACTATTCTTATAAACAGTTTTACAATATTCCACTTTATCAATGTAAAATCATTTTGTTTTACATTTTAAATTTAACAGGAACACATGTTCATTGGGAACAATACGTCGGTTAGGAAAGGCAACAAGTGAAAGTATTCTCTTCTCTCTCACTTTCCATTCTTCCATCTCAGGTTGGATACATTTTAAAGAGTTCAATGTGTATTTTTCTAGACCTTTCACTACTTGTTTACAAAGTTAAAAATGTGAGTATGCCATGAAAAGAAAAAGGTTACATTGTTTCTTCTCTGTCCCACACCTTCTTTTAAGTATTTATATTTTCAATTCTTCTAGCAGTAATCTAGGTATGATTTACCAATTTAAAATATCATTTGTGATTTGCTTAATATTTGAGAAATTTCTATCATGTATATGACTTCTTTTTCCTTTCAACCTTCGATCATTATGTTTTAGTTTAAATCTGCTGGCTTATTTTATAATTTTAAAATAATACAATATAATACAATAATATAATACAAAAATAAAATATCCATTTTTTGACCCATCAACATGCAATTACACCTATTGTTTCTGTTACATCTCTTGTTCCTTTAGGGCCAGGGGTGATAATGGGCTAGGGCAATGGATTCCACATATTTTTCATGGCTTTGGCAGTGCATGCCAGGGTTCAAGCTCGTTCAGTGAACCAACTCTTTCTGCTGGAGCAGCAGACTCAGTGTTCCAACTGATAGAAGACCCATACAGAAAGGAAAGGCAGAGTTGGGAAAATGTGTAGCTCAGGATCCTGATTAGCCTTCCAGTGTTTTAAATTCATTTAGGACCCAGATCTGACTTCCAATACACAGGCACAAGGCCGATGAAGGCTTTGTAGTGATGACTACAGAAAGTATTTATCTTCTTCGGACACACTCATGAGTTAAAAGGAAGATTAGCTCAGAAGATCTGGCACCAGAGGCTCTTCAATATTCCTCGAATTAATAGCTGTCTCCGGAGGGAGAAAGGTTACCAAGTCAAGGGCCAGGATTTTCTGGAAGTAGTTTTTCAGGAAGCATTATCTCAATGGCCCTATCTGTCAACTTGGGATCATACAGGGTAACAGACTTCTCAGACAGAATGGAGATTCCCAGACTCGTGCTAGCTCCGGACATGGGGGCAGGGAGAATTTGAAGGGATGGCGAATGCTGTGACTGAGAAAGAGCTGTCTTACGTACCTTTTGTCTTTTATGAATAATGCTCATTTCTGCACAGCACTTCCCAAACACCTTCAAATACATCCTCGGGTAGATTACATGTGATGTTTACATTGGTTATACCTAACCCACCCATTCTGCAGCCAGTAAAAGCCAGGTTGCGACACTTATGTTACTGGTATAAATAATCAAGGCTTTCCCCAACCTGGTTCCCACTGTGCTCCAGTTCTTCCAGTTTCTTAACCATTGCTAGTCACCCCCTATTGGTTCCAATTCTGTTTTTTATAATTTTATTCTTTATCTTTTACTGTTGTTTCATCATCCAATTTGCTTATCTCTTTTCTAAAAGTGGCTCATCTTTATGAAGTCTTTTCAAAGTGTTCAGTTTGGTGTAAATAAAAACAACTCACTTTTCATGTTTATCTTTCATTGGTTTATGTGGCATTGTATGAGATTACATAATTGCAAGAGTATATCCGACTGGCATAAATAGGTTTGGATAAAATCACAGCTGACATGGCTGAGCATCCAACTCAATTGGTGGAGGTGACTGTTCGTATTTATCAGAGATTAGCCAACTAGCAGAGAGCTTTGAGCGTGCCATGCTATCAGTCATGATTTACCAAAGACATGGAGAATACTCATTAAGTAGTTGGAATGCGCAGAGCAGTTCAGAGAGCTTGCCTATCAATGAATTCCACAAAGGCTTGTCTTGGAGTCCTCAGAGCTCTTTCCACATCATGCTGGATGCCGCTCTAGCTTACATCTGTGGGACCTGAGTCTTGTTCAGCCTTTGGGGCTAGAACCTCAGCAGACACATTATGGTTGTAGGAAGGTGTGAGGAATGGTCAGAAGACAATCCCTCTGAAAATATCTTCCCAATTTCAGAGTTCCATACAAGGATCATGAAGTTTGGAGGACATAGCTGCAATTGTACCTACTCCAAAAGGCAAAATAATGGTCCCTCTAAAGATGTCCGTGCCCTACCCTTAGCAACCTGTGAATATGTTCGATTTCATGGCAAAGGGAAATTAGGGTTGCAGATAGAATTAATGTTGCTAATCAGCTGGTTTTAAAATAGGGAGATCAACCTGGATTATCCTTGGGGGCCCGATGCAATCAGTTCTTAAAGTAGGAGAGGGAGGCAGGGAAAGATGGTACTCCAGGGAAGCTCCAAGACATTTGGTGTCAAAAGGACTTGGCCCTCCACTGCTGGCGGTGGACATTGAAGGAGACCACCATTAAGAACGGTAGGCACCCTCTGGGAGATGATAAGCCTAGAAAGCATTCTCCTCTGAAGCCTCCTTAAGGGAAGGCAGCCTACCCCGACCTTGATTGTAGCCCAGTTAGACATGGCCTCAGGCCTCTTGCCTCCAGAACTGCAAGACAATGTGTGTTTTTAAAGTCAGCGTTGGTGGTAATTTGTTATAGCAGCAAAGGGAAAGTAGCCTTCTTGCTTCCTTGACTTCCTCTCTCTTCCTAATAAAGGAAATTACATTTAGAAGATTTATTTAACCTGGTATCCGATTTTATAATCCTTTCTTACTCCCTGTTATATTTAAATGCAGTGTCAGTGCTGCTGCTTGTGACTTAGAGGAATGTAAAATAAAGGGCCAAACCTCTTTACAGCCAAATGTTTACAATGCTTTAAATATCCAAGGAGAGTTTTTAAACAGCAGTTCTGTCATGGATGGACAAAGAGCAAGAAGCATGAAGTGCTCCACAGTGTACTTGGGTTAATAAACCAAGGTGAAGAAGGAGCAAGGGGGAGTGCCTCTCAGGGAAGCCGGCTTGCCCAGCCCCTGTTTGGCCTCACCCCTAGGGTGACCTTGCAAGCAACAGGTGCTGCCAAGCTTATCTTAGTCACTGCGGTGTCTCAGCACAGAGCCTCTTCCATTTGGACAGTGAGACTGCAGGGTGTTGCAACCAAGAGAAACGTCAAAGAGAATATCCACCTTTAGCTCTCAAACCATCTGTAGAACCAGAGGAGAGAGCAAAACCTCCAGCAACAGGTACAAGGCTAGTGTTATAAGATGGTAGAGGACTCTTAGGAGGCGGAACTTTTCCCAATGCATAATCCAACAGAGATAAGATGCCCACCCAGAAGAATGAGTAATGGAGCAGTGGTGATTAAGTCCCGAATGAACGCCAGCTGCTCAGTGTTTTCAAGTGCAAAAGAGGCTTTACCCTCTGCTCAGATGTCAGAGAGGCCCAGTGGGAAAGAGGTGAGACAGAGGTGGAAGATGGTGGGGATTGTGGGTGGCGGTGAGAGTGTGAGCAAATGCGTCTGCTCAGGGACTCCAGGGTGATCAGGAGGAATAATGGGGAAGATTGTGTCAGGGGACATGCCTTGAGTGAGAAGCCTAGGCAAGAAGGCTCTCGGCAAACTGTGGCAGCATTTTAATTCCAAATCAAGAAAATAGACGGTAGTCATTAACACCAGAGAGTCTCTGAGGTTTGTGAGTATAAGGGTGACATACGTAAGCATTTCTGATATATCGAGAATTTAGAGATGACGCTGGATACGGTGGCTCACACCTGTAATCCCAGCACTTTGGGAGGCCAAGGTGGGCGGATCACCTGAGGTATGGAGTTTGAGACTAGCCTGGCCAACATGGTGAAACCCCATCTCTACTAAAAATACAAGAAAATAAAATTAGCCAGGTGTGGTGGTGGGTGCCTGTAACCCCAGCTACTCAAGAGGCTGAGGCAGGGAGAATTGCTTGAACCCGGGAGGCGGAGGTTGCAGTGAGCTGAGATCGCGCCACTGCACTCCAGCCTGGACAACACAGTGAGACTCCATCTCAAAAAAAAAAGAATTTAGAGGTCAGAGATAAGTTTGCTCTGGGTGGATGTGTGGCTCACATCAAGGCATCCACCTGAGACTTGATTTCCTCACTTGTAAACTTGGATCAGTGATCCTGCCTGTATCCTCAGATTTAGAATAAAGTGAAACATACATGAGATACTTGGTAAACTTTGAAGTAGTTTGCTTAAGTTATGATTAGTATTTTCATTGCTGCTAATAGATTCACTTAACGTTCATACAAATTCATTATAATTACCAAACCTTTAGAACAATATTTCTGTTTGGGTATGTTATGGCAGAAGAGGGAATTGAAGCTTTTTGACTCTGTGACTTTCTGTAGTTATTATCTAGCTGTTCTCCTCCTCTGGCCCAGATTCCATGTTTCTACTTTCTCATCCTCCATTCACAACTGTCCACATCATACAGGCATATATATCCTAGTAATTTATAAAATTGCTTTGGACAAGGTCATTAATGATCTTCTAAGTGTCAGATTCTATAATAATACTAATACTAATGATATTGATAGCTAATGTTTAGTGAACCGTCATTATGTCAGGTACGGTTCTAAGTGATTTACATGTATTAACTAATTTAATTTTACACTATTCTGTGAAGGCGATACTATTATCAGCCAGATTTTCATGGTGAGAAAACTGGCAGAGAAAGGTTGTCCCTTGTCCACGTCACACAGGACAGTGCAGAGCCAGGATGCAAACACAGGCAGTCATACCGGAGCACCACACCTGTAACCGTTACGCTATGCCGCCCCTTCCTTTGGTGTTGTCCTTTGCTAGATGTGTATATTGCCCCCATGAACAATCTCTGGTTGGCGATGGGCACTGAAAAGCAAGTGAGCAGGTGTGATAAAGCAATGGAGATGGCAGAGAGCATTAAGCTTTAGGGATGCTCTTGGCATCAAGAATTCTATGGCATTGGCCAGGGTTGGCAGCCTCTCTGGAGGTCCTTGCTTTGAGGCTTTGACTGGGCCAGTGTAGAAGGGCTGGATGGACAGGCTGGAATTTAGGAAGCCAAAGAAATCTTAGGTAGGCATTTGGATGTGGAACTGGCAGACGGCTGGGAGTCAGTTCCTTCAGATCTGGGGGACTGGAAGGGCAAGAGGAGGGTGCATGGTGGACTTCAGTGAATAGTGACTTTTAAGGCTTCTTTGTGGCACTTTGGAGGCTTCAGGATCTGTGGCTTCCCAGTGCATGAGTGTTCCTGTCTTTTCTTTTGCCTCTGTGATGAGGATTTATGCCTAACATGTGGTGGTCCACATGTCTTCATGACTGGAGTTAAAGTGGCACACTGGGTATTCTGATAAAGCAGACAGTCCCTTCTCAAACTCTATTTAGCTTCCTCTCAGCCTCCCAGGGATACAGTGAAACTGGAGAGAAAGAGCGGAGCCCATTGCAGCCTGCCTGTGTGCTGGTCTGCGTCCTACAGAGGTGTGAGAACACAAAACAGAGGAGAAAGGCACCCTCAAAAGTGAAATAAAGCTTTAATCAACTGGAATACGGATGTGTTAGCTTGCCTGTTCTGTGATCAGCTATTTTTTCAGATGTGCATAAAGCAATTTGCCACTCGTAAATTGGACAAGTCAAGACACAATCCCTTAAAAAACAATATTTGAATAATTTACCTGTGATTTTGCAGAAATCACTTAGTAACCATATAAAGTGAGACTCGATGATAGAAGTAGAAGGAATCCTGTCATTCCTAATCAATGAAGAGAAGAACTAAGACACGACTCTGGGCTCCTGGAGCAACTTGGTGCCCTGTTAGATGTGGTTGTTGTCATGCGCTGTGTCTATGTGTGTACATGTTTGTTTGCATGTACATGTGGATGTGAATACGTGCTGGGTGACAACACCTCTGTTTGCCTAGAGAGATTTTATTTTGTCAACAGAATGAAAATAATTTGACTGTGACAATCCTGACTGTTGCAGAAAAAATTTTGGTTGGTCTTTGTCTCCAGAATAAAGGACCTTATCTCTCTGGAAATCTTACAGTTACTTAGTTTACTCAAAAGGACAACAAATAGGACAGTGTCTCCTTTGGGAGCCCAATTTCTTCCATGAGTTTTTAACCTCTTAACGAAAATCCACACCCATGTTGGGAACATAGCTGTGATGCTTTGCTAAAAGCCCTTCAATCTCCATTCCCTGGGCAGAGTATTTGATTATGCACCATTATCCTTTTCACTCTCTGCCTTTTGATAATAGAACGTGACCCTCACCCTGAGGTTTAGCTGAGAACATGGCTCACGTCCACCCAGATAGAGGCTGATTGCTTCACCTCCTACTGTCTAGCTGTGGCATGTAATTAAATTTTAGCCAATAAAGTAATAATGAAATTGATGTATGCAAACTTCCAGGCAGAGTTTTCATCATGAAGCTCTGTGTGTTTCACTCTTTCTTCCCCTCTCTTGCTCTGGCTGGGAAATGGCAACTGAAGCTATTCCTTTGGATCCAGAGATGGAAGCTACAGGTTAAGGATGGCAGAGCTCCCAACCTTCCTGGCTGTTCGGTGAGAGGGAAATAAATATCTCTCTTATTTAAGCCTCTGAATTTTGGATCTCTGTCGTACCAACTTAATCTGTAACTTAACTAAGACATGCTGTAAAAGATCTATATGTAAGCTTATTTGCATCCTGAAATATTCTGGTTGACATCTCCCCAAACAGCCCAAATTTACTTCCTGAACACCAGGCAGAGCCTGGTGAGAGCACAGCTCAGGACACTGTGGTTTGTCTAAACTATTACTCCTTGGAGAGTTAAGAAATGGAATTCATTGCGGCAGCTAGCTGAGAGAAGGCTGTCTTAGAAATTTACACATAAAATGCTTTGTTGTTGCTGCTGGTTGAGTAACTTTTTATATAATTTTGAATTGATAGAAAATATATAGAAAAGTTGCAAGAATAGTACCATGGCTTGTGCAAACCCCTTTTCTGGATTTACCAACTGTTTATATTTTGTCTCATTTAATGTATCCTTTTCTTTTATCATGTGGTATTTTGTTTGTTTTTTGTTCCTGCATTAATTTGCTAAGGATAATGGCCTTCAGCTCCATCTATGTTCCTGCAGAGAACATAATCTCATTCTTTTTATGGCTGTGACATATTCCTTAGTGTATATGTACTACATTTTCTCTCTGTGTGTGTGTGTGTGTGTGTGTGTGTATGTGTGTGTGTGTATCTATATATATCTATTCATATAGTATTTTTTTGAATCACTTAAGAATAAGTAGACTGTGTTTCACAGTCTTGAAGCTTTTGAAAAGCACAATCAATAAATAATTGTAAAATGTTGCTCAATCTGGATTAGACTCGTGCTGTGCATTTTGGGTAAGAATATCATAACAGTGATGTTGTGCCTTCTAGTTCCTCCTCTCAGGAGGCAAGCAATGGCCTGTTTGTCACTTTGATCACTAGGTAAAAGTTGTATCCACCAGATTTTTCCATTGAAAAGTTACTCTTCTCCTATTTAATTAGTAAATAATGTGGGGGCAGATACTTTGAGATCTTGTAAATATCCTGTTACTCATCACACTTTCATGAGTTTTAATTAAAATCCACTGGTGATTTTATGCACTAGGAGTTTCAAAATGGATTTACTTGGAATAGGTGTCTCATCTCAAAAAGGAGCTTAGGACTATCAAACTTGGAAGCAAGAGGCCTGGAGTCTAGTTTCAGTCCAACAACCTCAGTTAGACTTTTCACCTTTACTTCCTCTTTTGTAAAATGGTGGAGGGGCGATGTTCTTGGGTGGAATGGCTTCCATCATTCTTCTAGGTCTCCAGCTTTTTATTTATTTAAGCTTGTATTTTAGTTTCAGGGCTACATGTGTAAGTTTGTTGTTAGGTTAACTCGTGTCGCAGGGGTTTGTTTTACAGATTACTTTATCACCCAGGTACTAAGCCTAGTACTCAGCTGTTACTTCTTCTGGACGTCCCCCTCTGCCCACCCTCCACCCTCAACTAGCTCCTAGTGTCTGTTGTCCCACTCTTTTGTTCATGTGTTCGCTTCATGTAGCCCCCACTTATAAGTGAGACTGTGTGGTGTTTGGTTTTCTGTCCCTGTGCTGGTTTGCTAAGGATAATGGCCTCCAAATCCCTCCATGTTCCTGCAAAGGACATAATCTCATTCTTTCTATGGCTGTGACATTGTCCATAGTGTATACATACTACATTTTCTTTATCCAGTCTGCTTTTGATGTGCATTTAGGTTGATCTCATGTCTTTGCTATTATGAATAGTGCTGCAGTGAACATACACATGCATGCATCTTTACGATAGAATGATTTATATTCCTTTGTGTATATACCTAGTAATGGAATTGCTGGGTCAAATGATAGTTATGTTTTTAGCTCTTTGAGGAATTGCTACACTGCTTTCCACAATGTTTGAACTAATCTGCACTCCCACCAACTGTGTATAAGCATCTCCTTCTCTCTGAAACCTCGCCAGCATCTGTTACTATATTTTTTGACTTTTTAATAATAGCTGTTCTGACTGGAGTGAGATGTTATCTCATAGTGGTTTTGATTTGCATTTCTGTAATGACCAGTTATATTGACCTATTTTTCACATGCTCGTTGGCTGCATGTATATCTTCATTTGAGAAGTGTCTGCTCATGTCCTTTGCCCAATTTTTAATGGAGTTTTCTTTTTCTTGTAAATTTGTTTAAGTTCCTTATAGATACTGGACATTAATAGGTCTCCAACCTTAAGGTTCTCATGTTTGTGAACAGGGACACTCCAGGCATCCTGGTAAGAATGGTTCTTTGAGGCATGAGATTATCATATGCTTTGTAGGATCTTTAGCATCCATGGCTGTTGTTTACTAAAGTCCTAGATGTTTTCTGCAGCAGAGAGGCTTTTAAAAATGACTATGTGTTCTTTGGTACTCTTCCATCAGCAGGTAGGTCCTATGTAATTAAATCTAGGTGAGCTTGTGCCTGTTTTGGCCAACATAGTACTGTGAAAGTGACACTGTGTAACTTCTAAGATTTGCTCATAAAAGGTCACATAGCTTCTTTCTTCTTTGCCAGAGCCCTAATCTTGGAGGCCTTAGACACCATGTTAAAAGTCAACTACCCTGAGGCTGCCATGTTGTGAGGAAGCCCCATCTATAGACAGAGGTCATAAATACAGTGGTTCTGATCTCATCTAAGCTCCATCTTTGAGTTGCAGTTGTCCGGCTACCAAATTCGTGGGTGATAGAGTCTCCAGATGATTCCAGTCATTCTTCATTTATCTGAGTGATTAACAGCTATTTGAATCATCCTATTTGAGATCCCAGGCTCTGTGGAGCAGAGAAAATCTATTTCCAATGTACTTTGTCTGAATTCTAGGCTCACAACATCTGTGAGCATAATACAATGGTTGTTTTATGTAATTATAACTTGGGAAGATTGCAGCAATAGGTTAGTGGAGTCCCCATTAGCTTCTTATGGGACTGTATCGCCCTTGGGTGGGAACCACTATAGATTCTAGCCTAATGCTTTCTCTTTCTACTGCTCATCAAGAAAATATATTTTAAATAAAAATATTATGATAAGGTGAGTGTGGTCTGTCTCACTCATGTCCCCTGAGGGAACAAAGTTATGACTCGTGGTTTTTGGTAATGTCAGCAACCCTGAAACTTTAGCTTTATTTAAACTCTGAAGTTTATAAGGAACCATGCCATGTTTGTGGGATACAGATAACTTCCAAACAATAAGTCTAATAAGAAACGACACTTATACTCTGCTTTGGGAGTAGCTGTGATTCTGAAAAAGCGGTGATTAAAATGAATTCTGTAGTGGGAATCATATTTCTCCAGAAGTGCACCTTATACATTTGGAGCTGTGTTCCTGAGTTTTCTATATTCTTGCTTTGACATTGAAAACTGGGTAGCATTGAGTGGGGAGATGTGAGCTTGCTAGTGATCCTTGCCTTGATTTGACAAATGTACCTAATTCTGTGATCTTCTCTTGACATTTAATGGCTGCCAAACCTAAGAGGGAGGGAGAATTTTAAACCTTTTTCATTCATTCATTCATTCAAAAAACTAGGAATTGTATTAGGTTTTGGTGACAGTGTTGAAGAAGGCAGACATCATTCCTGCCCTCATGAAACTTACATTCACTCTAGTAGTAGGGACAATGAACAGGTAATTTATAAGTTTGGTGAATATAAAAAGACTGTGCTTCTCAAACTATCTATGGCAAAAGACCTGTTTTTTTTTTTAATCTCTCTCTATCATCTATCTATTTATCTCTCAATCATCTAGCTATCATTTTTAATTTCCAATTTGTCACAGATGTATGCATCCTATCACACATGACTTGTACCCAGTTTGAACCAATGCAATTTACCACCTAAGTCTGTCAATACCCAGACTGGTCTATATCCTATTCAAAAAGATAAATCCACAGATTACTTTCTTAGATATCATAGCCATGGCAAATTGCTACACAAGTACCTATGTGTTGCCTTTTCATTTTGGTATTTATCTTACTATAAATCAGTGACAAATTGTTAGCACACTGGCTCTGGTACGCAGACCACACGGAGTAGCACAACTGCAGAGAAGTAGTTTGTAAAAGCTCATCATGTTGTCAATTGCCCTTCACAGCTTTCTCACCCAAAATGAGAAAATTGGAGGTAGTTTTCTCACAATGCACAGACTGTTATGATCCAACTTCTTATTCTTTAATCCTAGGCTGATTACAGGAGAACTGATGAGCAGAGGCTGGGAGTTACCAGTTTACCTCTTAGACTCTACCATTTGTTACATGAACATGCAGATTCTTTTCATGTCATTTCCAGGATCACTCAATTCAAGGCCTGATTGGAATGCAGAGTTGACATGTGGTGTTCCTAGATCCTATCTACATAGTATTGATATAATGACTCTCCACGGTAGTGTTCTCCGGAGGGTCTAAGGAAGGAAGTGCTTCTTAAAGTAGTTTGAAAACACTCTAATCATGAAATTCTCAGTGATCTTATCTCAACTCTATAGTTAAAGAAATGTCACATATTAACTGAGGGACTCTTTGGGTGAACAGATAAGAAAAGAGACACTCAAATTGTGAACACTTTTTTCCCTGGATTTTAAAAACTGGAAAATAAAACCAATATCGAAGTATGAAGGATGGTAGCTCTTTATGACCTCGAATTTCTTAATAATTTCAATTATAATTATTTTCCTTTTAAATAATTTCCTCCTGAAATTAAATAATCCAGAAGTCAATGACTTATACAGTAGCTAGGCATAACATTGTTCTCAAAACCGAGCTAGCTTTGTGTAAAATGAGGGAAAAGATGTGATCCACAGACTCTATCCACCAGTTTGATGCAAGAGGACTCTGTCTTTGGGAGCATTCAGGAGGTGCAGCCTCTGGGGAACATCACATGGCCCCTCCACTTCTCATGGCAGTTCTGGCAGCACAGCAGAACTTTGCAATAGAGCAGAGAAATCAATGAATCATTGACTCTTGTCGGCTGTGGAGGCTATTCAGTGAGGCGTTGGAGCTGGTAAATAAAGTCCTGCTGCTTGTGTCCAGAGCTATGGGTTTGAAAAAAACCTTCACTTTCATCTATTTAAAACAACAGCAAAAACCAAAGAGCAAACAACCACCACCATCTTCCAAACCAAACAAGAAATAAAAAGTCCACCTAAGAGTCCTTTCTCCTGCTTTTCCTTCAAAATACCAGTGTTTATATAACAGACCCACAGCCTCAGGATGAAAACAAACAGATCAATCACGAGGGTGTTCCATTGTGCCCATCATCCTGTAGTCCGTTGATGGTATTTATCTGAGTCTGAAAGTCATCACATGGGGCACAGGTGCAGCTGATGCAGCATGACATTGGTGCTATATAAAGAGCTGTGACTGACAGCAAGGAGGTAGAGGAAATTATGCCTCTGCACTCCAGGCAACCAGCCCACCTCCCAGCCTTCCTGCTACCCTCTGCCTTGCCAGAGGCATCTCCTGGTCACAGCCACCATGTCTCATCATTGACTTCAGTAGTGTTAATAGTTGGCACTTTGCTTGCCTACTATTCTGCCTGTGTGCAAGACTGAGATGAATATCTAATGGACTCCATCTTTGTCTGCTGGGGTGAGCTCATTCTTGTGCTGCTTTCTATCTTGGAGCTGCTCTTATTTTTCAGATGGGATACAAGTCTCCACAGGTTAAGGGTCTGCTCATATTCAGAAGACAAAGACTGGGGCTTGAGATTTGTGGACTAAACAAAAACTCAAGCAAACCAGGAAATTATGGTTGCTAAGGGCAGTGCCATTCCTCAACATTTTCATTATTGGGAGGATAACTGCCTGCCACAAGAGAGCCGAAGCAAGCTAGAACTTTAAGGTGCTTCACTAAATGAAATGCTGCACAGAGCTCGAGCTTGTCTGAGTCATGCTGGTGCGCTGCAGCTGAGTGGAAGTCCACGCCCTGGGGATGTGGGCAGTGCCACTGTGCAGAAGGAAGAGCAGCCAGCAACGTTTTGGTAATGAGCAGATAGCCTGTACCCACCCTGTCTCAGCGTTGAAACTCTGCTAAGACCCTCTGTCTATAGATTGTGCCCTTTGGGAAGCACTTGTGTGCTCTTAGAACATGAAGGTTTATATAGAAAATTTTGTAGATATTCACAACCCCCAAAGAGCTCTGTTTCTGACCAGGAAGAAAAACACATTGGTGAAGTTGTCAGGTGTGGGGTGCATGGGAAAAACATGGGCTGGAGGCTATGATACCTTGATTCTAGGTATTGGCACAGGGGACTTGATGACTTACTAGCAGGGTAAAATAAAGTACATTACGTATGTCTGGAAAAGGAGATCACAAATGAATTAAGCCAAGAGAGATAGGAGTGATAATAACACTAATCTTGAGCCCTCTCCTGGCACCAGTGTTCTAATCCATGAAAGGCACCCAGTCCAAATCACAGAGTCCTGAAATCGTTGCGACTCCAGCTCAGAATGGACCAGTATCATTGTTCTCATTTATAAAATGGGCTGATTTTGATGTCCCTAAAAACCTACAAGGCAGCCCATTAGGTTTCGTGGTCACACACACCTGTGACATTCAGCAAGCTGGGTGGGTCATGTGTGCTCGTGTATTTGGGGTGGGGGTTTGAACAGGGTTAGGTGTTCTGTAGACTCTGAGAGGGGAACTGGAACCTTCAACTCGGCTACTGAGGGGAGTGCTACAGTGAACACATCACAAAGTTTACCCAGGGCATGCCTTCAGAAAGACGGTTTTCTCAGGAGTGAAAACTGTGATACCATTTAAAGTAGGATATTCATTAGTTAATTTATTCACTTATTTAGTTTTTACATTATTTCATTCAGTCATTCAACAGATAATGATATGTGTGCATGGTCGCCAACACTGCTTGCTAGGGTATGTATGAGGCCTCCAGTTTAGGTTCTTTTGAAAAGTTTATCTATCTCGTTCATTCATTCATTGATTCACTCACTCATTCAATAACATTCTTACCCTATAGAGCTTATATTCTCTCTTTAGGAGAAATACAAGCAATTCTTTGCCCAGGTTCTCTAGTGCAGAACTGGGATGATTTGCAGCTGCTTGGAAGATAACCTAAGCTCTAAAACCATCTCAGAGCCAGTCAGAATGCTTGCCTGTCAGGGTCCTGCAGAAGGGCTATTAGTAGAGGCCCTGGAGGAGATAGGTTAGGAGGAGGAGAAGTGATTCATAACTTTTTAAAACATTTTCTTATCTTTATGTTTTATTTTTGTGGCTGCATAGTATATGTATATATTTGTGGGTTACATAAGATGTTTTGATACAGGCATGCAAATATGAAATAAGCATATTATGAAGAATGGGGTATTTATCCCCTCAAGCACTTATCCTCTGTGTTACAATTCAATTATACTCTTTTAGTTACTTTAAAATGTGCAATTAAGTTATTATTGATTATAGTCACCCTGCTGTGCTATCAAATACTAGACTCTATTCATTCTTTCTATATTTTTTGGTGCCCGTCAACGATTCCCACCTCCCTTCCTCCCTCCCTACCCTTCCCAGACTCTGATAACCATCTTTATACTCTCTATTGATCTCCATGAGTTCAATTGTTTTGATTTTTAGGTCCCACAAATAAGTGAGAACATGTGATATTTGTCTTTCTGTTCCCGGCTTACTTAACAGAATGACCTCCAGTTCCATCCATGTTGTTGCAAATGACAAGATCTCATTCTTTTTTAATAGCTGAATAGTTAGTACTCCATTGTATATAAGCACTAAATTTTCTTTATCCATTCATCTGTTGATGGTACTTAGGTTGCTTCCAAATTTTGGTGATTGTGAACAGTACTGCCATGAACATGGGATATCTCTTTGATATACTGATTTTTCTTCTTTTGGGTATATGCCCAGCAGTGGCATTGCTGGGTAATACGGTAGCTCTATTTTTAGGTTGTTTTCAGGAACCTCCAAACATTTCTCCATAGTGGTTGTACTAATTTACATTCCCATCAATGGTGTACGTGGGTTCCCTTTTCTCCATTTCCTTGCTAGCATTTGTTATTGCCTGTCTTTTGGATATAAGCCATTTTAACTGGGGTGAAATGATACCTCATTGCAGTTTTGATTTGCATTTCTCTAATGATTAATGATGTTGAGCACCTTTTCATATACCTGTTTGCGATTTGTATGTCTTTTAAGAAATGTCTATTCAAATATTTTGACCATTTAAAAAAAAATCAGATTACTAGATTTCTTTTTTCCTGTAGAGTTGTTTGAGCTCCTTATATATTCTGGTTATTAATCCCTTGTCAGATGGGTAGAAAATATTTGCAAATATTTTCTTCCATTCTATAGGTTGTCTCTTGACTTTGTTGATTATTTCCTTTGGTACGCAGTTGCTTTTTAACTTGATGTGATCCCATTTGTCCATGTTTACTTTGGTTGCCTGTGCTTGTGGGGTATTACTCATGAAATGTTTACCCAGAACAATGGCCTAGTGATTTCTTCCCATAGTTTCTTGTAGTAGATTCATAGTTTTGAGTTCTCAAAGTCTTTCATCTATTTTGACTTGCTTTTTATATATGGTGAAATAAAACATTTTCTTAGATGTTTTACGGTCATATGCCCATAAAACCTGTATACCTGAGTAAGCACTAAGCAGAAATAGTGGAGTCACTGTTTCTTTGAGTTAACTTTGCTGTTACTAATGACACACCTTTGTTATTGTTTACCTTGTATTATTAACCCTATTTGTTTCCGTTACCCTTTCTTCAAGCTTTAACTCATGTGCCCCCTCTTTCAGCAAACACCCTGATTATAGCAGCTCGATTATATACAGCCCATCTGAGCAACTCTGTGCCTCAGTATCTAGCTACGTGTTTCATGGAGGTCTTGAGGGCTTCATAATTTCAAGAAGGCATATTGTCTCTTCCTATTTAGACTCTGACCTCTTTGGAGAGCAAGTGTTAAGCATTGTCCTTTCTGCCTCTTTCTTGAGCAGTGAACACATTGTTCCCTGGATACTGATGACAGTGATACTTCAGAGGCCAGGCCAACTAACTACCAGGTTGGTGTTGGACCAGACTGTGAGGTTTCCTCAATAGGGCTTTCTGCATATGTTCAAGGACTTAATCTGTGCAACAGTTGAGGCCTGACTTCAGCTGTTCCACACTTTATGTTTATTCCTTAATGGTGCCCTTAGGGTTCTTGCTCCCATCTCAGCAGATTTTCCTGTAGGAAATTTGCACGTGTCAATTTGTCTGTAGATACAGCTTTGGTGTCACAATTGCGACTTGATGAGAACAATTTTTCTAAATGAAACAATCGTGGTGATGAGCTTCAGCTTCCTTCTGCCAGCCAATACAGCTGGGATGTGCGGCAGTGTCCCCTCACACACGCACATACAATCCAAGGGTCTGGATTCCTGGGTGCCCTAGGAGCCACTGGAGCTCCCTTCGTAAGCCGTCCCTCCCTTCCTGAGTTAACAGCGGTGTCCCAGATACATGCATAACAGGTTTCCAATTTATTTCTTTTCAACAGCCCTTGGCAAACATTTCTTCCCCCCTTTCTCTTTTTATTGCTTGCCTTTACTTTATCTGCTAAATCCCTGCTTCTGGGGCTCCAACTGCCTTTACAGCACCTGCCCTTGTTAATATCTCCGTGTTGTTGCAGTTGCTGCCCCTGGGGTCTTAATGAGGAACAGGTGGATATTATCAGGTCACTTTCAGGAAAGAGGATGGGAAGGCAATCTATTACCAGCACAGGAATTATATAGGTTATCTCATTTAAAACCATCCTCATGCAGTAAATATTATTTCCCTGACTTTATGATGAGAAAACCTATCCCCAGGAAAACCCCCATATGTCATTCTTTTGAAACTCCCTGTAAGAGTCAATCTCTCTTCTGCTCAAGTTCTTTCAATGAAGTCTTATTATCTACTACAGAATAAAGACCACATTCCTTAGCCTGATATTCAAAAATCCCTCAGGACCTGGCCTCAATCTACAATTTTCTCTCCTAATGCTCACTACTTTATAAATACTCAGTTATAATCAAATTGAGGTTTTGTCCCTTTTTACATAGTACCAAACCCTTTCTCATTTCTATACCTTTTCCTCTGTAATTCCACTCTTTATAATGCCCTCCTCAAACCACTTTATCTACATATACAGATAATGCTTAACTTTTAAGAAGCTCAAAAGTCACGGTCTCCAAAAAAAATAAAAGACACCTCCTCAGTTGAAGTCACCACTGCCTGCTCCCTGTAAGCTGGCCTTGTGGTGCAGTCCTATTGTGCTACACATTGCCACCCCATCTCTTGAAGCTGAGAATCCTGTCTGATTTTAATTCATCTCGCAGTATGGACAACTTTCTCAGAGCTGATGTTTAAAAAAAAGGTTGTTGAATCAATAATTTTGAAAAAGTCACGCTGTCTTCTAACTATCATCTTTCTCTGTAGTTAATAATTAGTACTAATTCAGATGCTCCTAAAATGTATAAAACACAAAAATTAATGCTAAACAATTAGCATTCTGAAATTTTGCATAATAAGGCTGTTCTTTTATGCTTCCTAAGTGGTTTATCTTCAGTGACTATCGTATATGCTTAAATTGACATGGTCTCCTTTTCATCAAAATTTGAAATTTCAAAATAGTTTTAAAAAAATTCCTCAAAATAGAATATATACAAATATGGCTAGAAGTGATTAATCCTTTACCCATAAACAATGGATGGTTATGCAAAAAATATAAAAATAAAATGCAAAACATGCTTATGAAGAACTCATAAGAGTTAACTTATCCCTCTTGACCCACATTCCACCATTCATTTAACCATTCATTTGATCAACAAGCATTTGTATTCTCAGACATTTATCTTTGTCAAGTTTCAGACCTGTACATTCAATTATCAACTCAGCAACTCTACATAAGTGACCCATGACTCACTGGAATCCCAGATACTGAAAACTGAATTTACAATCTCATGTCCCTGTCCAGCAGCCAAACCAAGTCACATACAATCTGCTCTGCCAGCTCTGTGTAAATCAAAGACCAGTATCTGTGACATCTCTTTAGTAAATCTAGTAATTATCCTCTATTTTACTTCTCCCTCTTCTTCCTCAATTTTGCACAACTAATTATTCAGGACTTTTGGTTGTACTGTAGAATTATCTGTGATATATTACTCTCTTTTTTTATTTCCACTGCTATTACTTGTGTGCAATTTTCTTGAATAAAATTTTAAAATTGACAATATTATTAAGAATAAATACAATAGTGTCCTGTTAACACACCAGTTTCTTTATATATGTTATCTCATTTAACATTCACAAGAACCTCTCGAAGAAGGGCATTTCAAACAAAATGTTTCTTTAAATGAGGAAACTGAGACTTAGAAAGTTGAACTGCCTAAGGTTTCATAACTAGTAAGTGGCAAATGGGATTTAAAATTAGTATTTGTGACTCCAAAGTCTAATTTCTTTTACTATATGTTGCCTCCAAGTGAAGAAAATACTAGTTTTGATTTAAAACATTCATTAGTTTATTCAGCAGATGCACTGAGCATGCATACGCTCTGGGCTCTGATGATATCTTTGTGGTATATGTTGATACCATAATGAATCAGGCTCTGATGACACCATGATGGATGTGTTTCTAGAGGAACTCCTGGGATCATCAGGATTAGTGAGGCTGCGCTGCCGTAACAAACACCTCGAACTTCTCAGTCACTTCGAAAACATGAGTTTCAGTGTTCACAGACTGCTTGCCTACGGTTGGTTGGCCAGGGTCTGTACTCTGTTTCATCCAGTTCTTCTCAGAGCCCAGTGTGATGGAGCCACCACTTTCTAGAACACGGCTGGTTACCTTGACAGTGAAACAGTACTTTGAGGAAGCAAGTTCTGGCTCTCAAACTTTCTAACCAAGAGTATTGTCATCTGGTTAGAAGCTCATACTTCATTGGCCAAAGAAAGTCACATGGCCACAGGCAGGAATATCTTGGGAAGGGTAGTAGATATTGTTGAACAGTAATATAGCTTTCCACTAATATAGCTTAGCAAATATATAAATATTTAAAAGTTAGTCATACATATACTTTAGAGAAAGGAAGTTAATAATCTCCTCTCCATTCATCTGAAATGTTCCAAGGATGAAAACCTTACTAATATAACTAATCAGACTTCAAGGCACTGATTGTGCCTTCTGGCCCTTCCTGTTGCCCTGAGTTAACATACCTGCATGAAGCCAGTCCTTAGGAAGGGGCTGGCTGTGTCCCTCTCTCTCTGTTCTGCAGTATTTTATAGAATTGGCAACCCAAGGCTGTACCCTCTTTGATTCCTGACCATTCCCTTTCCTCTTTGCTCTGATCTTTCTTTCTTTATGTGGTCTCTGTGATGGTGGTAAGAGGCAAAGTTTATACTTTACAGCAGTGGGAAGAAAGAAAGAAATAGGACACCCTTTTTGGCCTTGAACTCAACCCATTTCTCTAACCCAACTTTTCATGAGGCTAAGTGCTGGGTGTGCACACTCTTTAAGCTGATAGCAGTGCCTTGTCTCTCATTTGGCTACAGTTCTTTGAGAGCATTTCTCTCAGAATCCCATCAGGGAGAAGCATTGATTAGTAGAATTCAGTTTTTCTTTTCTGGATCTTTGCCTTTATATCATCAAATTCCCATCACTATTCATGAAACATGCTGATGGAGGCATATGCACCTTTTATGGATCACAGAGAGCAACAAAGGACCAATATACTGTGCAGGTAGGTAAGTCAGAGAGGGATGAATTTCCTAGGTCTTGAAGAATGATAGGAAAGAGTAGGACAGAAGGAATAGCAAATGCAGAGTCAATAAAGAGCACAGCATACTAGGTGAACGACACATGAATAAGATGGATTCAGAGCCAAGACTTTGTTGTGGGGTTTGTCAAATAGCAAGGCACGGAAGACCATATTGTTAAAGGCTGTTAGTCAATAAGCATCTTAAAGCTCTAATTTTTAAATTTTGTAATCTTTAATACTTACTACACTGCCTAAAACAGAATAGGCACATAATCATTATTCAGGAAAAAATGAATTAGTGCATAAGTAACAAGCATAATATCTACAGGCTATTCACTATATGTAGGCATTAGATTATTAAGTCTCCACAAGAACTTGACATAGTGAATTACTATTGTTATGCCCATAGTAAAGATGGGGAAATAATGAGGCTTAGAGATATTGAAAGAGTTTGATGTATCACACATCTGTTAAGCTGTCATTAGCTGGCAAGGCGTGGTAGCTTATGCCTGCAATCCAGCACTTTGGGAGGCCAAGGCGCGTGGACCACCTGAAGTCGGGAGTTCGAGACCAGCCTGGCCAACATGGCAAAACCCTGTCTCTACCGAAAATACAAAATTAGCTGGGTGTGGTGGCATGTGCTTGTAATCCTAGCTACTTGGGAGGCTGAGGCAGGAGAATCATTTGAACCCAGGAGGAGGAGGTTGCAGTGAGTTGAGATCACACCACTGCACTCCAGCCTGGGAGACAGAGTGAGACTCCGTCTCAAAAAAAAATGCCATTAGCTGGCAGGTAAAGTTTTTTTTATCTAAAAATATTTTAAATAATGATTAAAAAGTAAGAGACATTTATTATTTGTCATAAATAGAATTCTGATGGTAATTCCTTTTAGAATTAATTTCACAGGTCAATGTGTCAATAGAGCTCCAGGCCCTTTCTACTTTTCTATTCTTGGTCTTTGTGTTTTCTCCCTATGGTTACAAAATGACTGCTGTAGTTCCAGACATCACATGAAAATATGCTATTAGCTAGCAAAAAGGAAAGTTTACTCTCTGTATGTCTTTATTAGGAAAGAAAAGAAATCCTTCATCACTGACCATATTTCGGAGAATATCTCAATAGGCCCTTGGTGTGATTCTGAGGGCCTGGTGTCCCTACAGACAGTAAAACAGAGAGTTTTGATGCCCTTTTTATTGTGCTGGACCAAATTTGGGGTTAGGGCAAGCAGAGAAGTAAGAGAAGGGGAAGTAAAGAGATTGAAACAAAAACGGGCCCTGAGCTGAGCAACGTTACAGGGGCCAGCACTACTGGAAGTCTGAGTGACTGAAGGAACTTTTTGAGAAGTGTCTTTTAATTTTAAAATTTAAAGTGTTCCTGTGGTGTTATTCTATTTTTCTGATTCTTTTATCAAAACCAAAGCATATACACATTCTACGAGTTTGTTTTGGAGAGAAAGTAAAGAAGAGGAACTAAATTCTCTGACCTTTGTTGGTATAAAGCTTTGAGTTTAGGTTGATGTTGGGAAGTTTTAGAGTTCATTCACTACAGGAACTTAAAGGTGAAGCCCCCAAGAATCATCAGAAGTCTTGAGGAAGACAATAGTGTTTCCAGAGGATATGAGATAGGGTCTTGGAATGACTTTATTTAATTTTCAAAGGACAGGAAGGCCTCAGATGACATGTGGGTCACATACAAAATGCTGCATTAAGTATTTCTAAATGTCAATCTTTGCCTGTATTTCTGATAATTTCCTATGTATAAATTCCCATAAGAGCAATTACTGGTCAGAGGTTATGGACAAGCATAAAGCCCTTGAAAGGCACTGCCAAGTCCTGTAACAGTGCTCTCTTCCCTGTACCCTTGCCAACACTGGAGGGTGTTGCCATGTTTTAAGGGCTCTGTGTCTGAGGTTTTAAGTGCTGTGCACTGACCCTGAGAAAGCACACATGTTTTCTTCTGGAAATCCCTGCCTGCCTCCAGCCTCAGCCATTATTCACAGTCTTGGGTGATTCTGATTGTTTTTCCCATTCCAGAGAAGCAGAAAAATGTGTTGGGAGGAGGCAGGGAGGAACATGGGATGAAAGAGATCCAGGATGTTTAGAGTCTGAGAAAGGTAGAGATAGCAAGTGATGAAGAAATAGCAAGTTCTTAAGGAAATGAGCCCCTTTTTTAGAAATTGAGTATCTGGAAGAAGGATCCTTAAGGATGAGATATCTTAGTCTTAAACTTGAGGATAAGTGCCCTCTCCAGAGGATATTCTGACCCCACCTTATCCCCACCCCAACCTATCATCTCTGTTGTCTGCAAGCACAACACACCTGCAGTTCTGTGCCACTGTCTGAGGTTGAAAGCCATTGTTTTGTCTTGTAAAATGCAGATTGCATGGGAGAATTTTCATGAAAATTCATTTCTTCTGAGTAGCTTTGAGGAGAAGACCTAGGATGACAAAGGGCTGGGTGAAGTGCTCGCTTTGCACTTACCAGCACTCTCTCTGTGTTAGAAGGAATCCATCTCCATCTTTTGTCCTTGACTTCCTGGATTAGAGGTAGATTCATTCACAGGAAACAGAATTCAGCACAGCAGTGGAGACCTGGACTGTGTTTGGGCTCCAGGGAAAAAAAAAACTTAATGAGGGATAACACTAGAAACTCTTAGCTAATCAGGTGGTATTATGTTTCCTTTCTACATCCTTTGTTGTATGAGTGCTGTGTGTATCTGGTAGACAGAACAAGGCATGGGAAATGCTGCTGGGAAAACAGGTATCTTGAGGTCTTTCTGTAAGGAGTTTCTGTTATGGTTTGGCAATCTAAAATAGCCTCCAAAGAAAATTCACCAAGCTCCAAAACCTGGTTTGCCTACAGTCACTTCATTTAATATATATACATGCCAGTGAGCATAAATATATATGTTAGTGAAATTTGGTAATTATTAAACTTAGCATCTGTCACTTTAAACGTAATGTCCTCATCATTGTTATTATTCTTATCATCATCTCAATTTCCCTTAGCATCATAGGAGCCCAACTGATTCACTCACAGCCCTCAATTCTATTCCTCAGTCCACCAGTAGTGTAAAGTTGCATGAGGTCAGGAACCTCATCTGTCTACTCACCTTGGTAATCCTACCATACTTCCAAGGCACAAGCAGGCATTCAACACGTGTTTACTACATGAATGAGTGAATGCATACATGTGTGAATAGTGTAATATCATCACTATGCAAGGTGCCTATTTTATTTCATTTTATTTTAATACTATCACTTTCCTTTTCAAATTCCATTCCCTTTTTTTTCTTCTTGTATCAGCACTATCTATGGTGTATTTAATGCATGTCCTTCCATTTCAACTTACATTTATATTTAGTTATCTTTATACCTTAGGATAACCTGTTACGTATATTTTAATTGATATAAATAGCGATTGATGAAGATCTCACTTTTATTTTTTTACTTCATAGTCTAATGTTACTCTATGCAAAACTAGTTGGTGATTTCTGATGCTTGCAGAGTATTTTATAGTGGACTTCCTTTATATTTAGATATCGTTTTTGCAGTCATGGGCACCTAGTTGGCAGCCAGCTTTCTGTTGTCATAAATACTGTGAACCTGGACATTCTAGTAAATGTCTCCTTGTGGATCTGGAGGAAGGAGCTTCTCTGGGGTAGCCACTCAGGGATGGGATGATTCCCAGGTCATTATCTACGTGTATGTTTAATTTCAGTGAGTTCTGCCAGATTGTTTCCAGAATGGTGCCAGCAGTACATACATATTTCTATTTTGAACATTTAATGTTACCTACTTTCTAATTTTTGCTTGTCTGATAATTGCAATGTGATACTCACTGATGACTACTGAGTGTGATCATCTACAATTAGGCTTTCAGATCCCCTCAGGTGCCTGTCTTTATTCTTCACCTATGTGCATTGGTCTTACTATCTTTCTGAATGATATATAGAGTCTTCATATATTTAAATAGTAATTCCTTATCAATATCTTTTTTCAGGCTACTCCTATTGTGACCTTTGCATAGTGACATTTGAGGAACAGAAATCTTTTTGGTTTGTTTTCTTTTCCTTCATGGTTTATGTATTTTGAGTTTTGTTTAATAAAACTTTTTCCATTGTAAGGCAGACACCTTTCTAATCTGAGGTAAATACATATTCTACCACATTTCCTCTGTAAACTTAGTACTATTGCCTTTCACAGTCCATTTTTATAATCCAACTGTATATCTGAACTTGATATAGGACAAAGACAGCATCACAAATTAGGAAAGAATGAATAGGGCATTTAGTGAACATTTGGAAAGAATTAGCTCATGCATAGACAAATTATTAAAAAATTAAATACCTGTCTTCCTTTTGCTGTATATTCTATCTTCTGCTAATGATTGTTCTATCTGTTGTCTTAAAAGAAAAACAGTGCATATTTTTTTAGCTACTTCACTTTTCTCTTTGAACTAATCTTTTACACCCTAGGGACTGTCAGCTGCCTTGCTGGCCATCTTGATAGGAGAGGAAACCTTAGGTCTTAGGTTATTCTTCTTGGTGATTTGGAGAGGATACAGAGCTTCTGGTGTTAATATTTATGCTGGATTCTTCCTTGTCCCCTTTCCAAAAGAGTTTCCTAATTTCTCCTTATTCTGGGGCATCCCCCTCTGTGGTACTCTAGTGTGTGGGAAGGTTGGGGTGATGTAAATAGCCACATTCCTACCCTGTGTTGAAGCAAGCCAGAAAATGCTATTCCAAGGGCCATATTGGGGCTTAGAGTGGCAGACCAGCTGTCTTTAACAGGGCCCTTACCTGTGTCCCTTGGAGGCCACAGTCTAACCTCAACCACCAAACCGCTATCTTCCTAGAAACTTTACACATTTTGTTTAGTTTTTGAGTACCTGTCTTAAATGTACACCTTTCTTTTTCTCTTGTATTTTCTTCACAGTAGGTTGGGGAGGGTGCCAGCAGCCTGTACTCACTGACCATTATGTGGATAATTGGAAGCCCATCAGGAATCTGTAACACTGGGCATCTGTGTTGAAGATTTGTGCATATCAGGCATGATTGTGGGATGCTTTATGAGGTTTTACTCTATTAAATTGTTTAATTCAGATTCCATTTGCCATCTTTTACGTTAAAAAGATATCTTTCAATATTTCGTCTTACTTGTTGGACAACAGGTTTGTTGGAAGTGATAATGTCAAATATAACAGTCATCTTCATGGAATTCTTTGTGCCCATAATGAATCATTAATTTGATATTCCCTGATTCTTCTAAGAGCAGTTGTGTCTGTGTTTTACTTTACAAATGAAGAAGCCAGAGTGAAGTTGCAAGTCACACACTCAAAGCCACAATGGGTATTGGTGGCACTTCCCAAGACACTTTTCTGGAGGTCTCTATTAAAAGTCCTGTACTTCAATGATAACCTGGGTCTCCTGGTCCAGTCCTGCAGCCATCCTCTGATCTGTTGTTCAGGCTGATGGAAGCTGTAGTCAACATTTAGCTTTCCACAACAAGAAATAACACATTGCCTGTATCACCCCCACTTAAGATATGTGGGGAGAAGATTTGTGGAAACCCAGAGACCCGGTTTCTAACCCTGGACACATGACCACCAGCATGTATCACTCTGGGCCAATATCAACTTCCCTGGGCTTCAAGTTGCCATTCTGTGAATGAGAGAGGTGGCTTGATGCACACCCCTTTTCACTCAACCCTAAAAAGTTTGGGGTTTTGATTGCAGGTTGGGGTTCAAGCAGTCTCTTGTCCCTGACTTCCATCCAAGAGAACTGAATTTATTTTTCTTCCAGACCAGAAAGTATCAGTGTCAAAGGTTTACAAGGACTTTTAAAGACAAGCTAGGTAGTTCCAAGGCCAGGATTCCTTTTGCCATCGTGTGAGTTTAGCAATCCAATGGGAGCAGATATCTTTTCCTGTATATTCTAGGATTTTCCATGGAAAGAGAAGATAAAGCCTGTATGCTCCATGTTCACTTCCTTCAGAGTAAGCCTGCCCCAACTTCTTTGCCTCCCTTCTTTCCTGCCTACCCCCTCTGCAGCCACCCCACCATTTCCAAAGGCTGCTTTTGCAGATGTGCATTCTGGCACAGGGCCATTGCCCACAGAAGGTGCTTATGGAGTATCGGTTTGTGATGTGCTCATTGATCCCATTTTTGCAGCCATAATCAATGGTTATCAACACTGTCAACACCTGGGCTGGTTTTCATATTTGAAAACCAGACAGATGTTAACCTTTTAAAGTCCCCCGTTTGTGGAGTGGGTTTTTAAATAAGGCAGAAGGAGACTGGAGGATATCCAATGCTAGAGGGAAGGATGAGATGAGAGAGAGAACTATGCTGAAAGCCTGCCCTCAGCATAGGACCTCTGATGTCAGTGGATCAGCAGGGCATAACTAGAGATCTCAGCATCCTATTTTTTTGGGTTGTTGCTAAGCCCCCTGCTCTGGCCCAGGTGACTCTGCTCCCTGTCTAGAGGTAACTGAGAGATAAAGGGGATCTTAAAACTGCTCAGCAGATGGCCACTCCATAGGAGTATCTATTTTCACAAAATAAACTGTGGATTTGTCCTAAGAACTCAGGCAGCAGAGACTGCAGGCTCATCCCTGTTCTCATGCTTGAAGACTTTTTCTCCCAGTAATGAGAGTGCCGAGTGAGTAGGCTTTTCCCCGACAGTGCTGGCAGCAGGACAACTTGTGCCCAGGATGGATTTTTCTTCATTGATTCTAATCTTCTTCCTGACTGTCTGTCTTGGCTGCTTTGACATATTGAACACTGAATAGTCCCTGAGTAATTCTTGAACATTTGGGGATCGTTTTTATTTTTACAAGACAGTAGAATCCAATGGGATGATTTATACATGTACTTGAAGAAGAGGAAGAAAAAAATAACAAAGCGATTTCATTCTGGGAATAAATACAGACTCGATGACGATTAAAAACTACACCAAACAAAAGGTTCACACCCAATCTTCAATAATTTTATCATTTTGTGAGGATGCGCAGCATCATGTAGAGATGAACAGTAACGGATAAAGGGCTTTCACAGCTGTGATTTCAGTCATGATTGATGAGAAAATGCTACTGGAGAGAGAAAAGGAAAATGAATATTTATTAACGGAATAGTGTCGGGGGCTTAAAATCCAAGGAGATCCATCATTTCAAATTCAAGGTTGGATGCATTCAAAACAGAAGGTTCAATACAATGGCCCCATAGCTGAGCCGTGGACCAGAAAAATTCACAGACACTGCTGTCATTCGGACCATGGGGGACTTTCTGGTGATGTTATTCCTGTTTCAGCCCCCGTTAACATCGCCAGAACAGGGCAACATTACATGAGTTATAACCCTGAGAATGCTATGACAACAATTGCCTCACATCTGAGAACACCCAGAGCTTTGTGGTCTGGTCATTCATCCAGAAATTAATATATCATGTCTGTACACGTTCTCTGTATATGGTAGTTATGGTCTCTCTGCTGGCAGCTTGGGAATTATTAACAAGCTTTTTTTCCTTTCATGATTTCATCAGTTCTCTCTTGAACTTTATAAGGGCCATGTGTAGACAGCCAGTAGCACATCTGCAAATCTCTTTGCAGGTTTTCTCCCCATCAGACCCCTTTTCTGTGCTTGCTCTCTTTAGCTTGGTCGGTTAGTTAACACTTGGAAAAAACAGTTTCCTTTTGGTGAACTGTTACTCACCTGACCTTAACATCTTAACAAAATGAAAATTGGAAATCCAAGGAAGGCATTGTTGATCTCTTTTGTTGTAATATTATTTCTCTGTGTAAGCAGTTTGTTCAGATAATTAACAATAGTGATATTGTGGCTTACTGTTTTGACAGGGAAGGAGGAATTGACGGATGGCACTTAATTGCCTAATTTAACTTAAGGGATTGGAGTTGTACTGGAAGTTTCAATGTATAAATTTCAGCTAATGGGTAGCCCCTAAGCATGTCATACCTCCCCATGCAACCATATGCCCACAGTATCTTAGTTCCTCAGGCTTCCTTGGGATCTATATTATTTTATTTTAGAATATGGCAGTAGTGACTTTTTGGTCCTATAAGTCCATCTACACTAAACTTTTGAAATCACAGCCCAGATAGATGGTCTGGGTCCTTAGATTGTCATACTCATGTTATGCCCAGATGTGGCTAATTCTAGGTGGCAAATCTTGGACGTCAGGAGCTTGTATGCATTACACTGGAAGAACAGTTGCAACTCTGTTAGACAGTGTCTTTCAACTTATTGTAAACCATTGATTTCTCCAAATCCTTAGCAATGGATGTGGATGAGTTATCACTGTAGGCCATCTTTGGGAGAAGGCCAAGAGAGTAGGAATTATATTGTTATTCCTCTATATAATGTATATTTCCCGCTTCACAAGATAGACTGAGCAGTTCAGTTTTTAGGAAAAGGCTGGACCTAAAATAGGTACCCAGCAAATTTTTGATGAGTTAACTAATTAATACAATTTACTACTTGGACAAAAAGGAATACTGGAATTATATTCTGCCTGTAAAGGAAGATTCAGACCCACTGATAATTATGCAGCAATGACCAGAAGGTATGTGTTTAGGAAGGCTGCAAATCTTAAAGGATGTCATTGAAAAAGTCTCTGAGTTGAAGAAAAAACATTAGTGCTCTCTGCAAAGAGTTGTCTGGGATGGCTACAGATAGAGTTTTGGGTGAGTGAGGAAGAATGATGACAGATAAAGCTAGAAAAGGGTAGTTAGAGGCAGGAACTAGAAGATTCTGGTTATGTCTGATTAAAGACTGTCAACTGTGTCCTTTAAGCAATGAAACATCAAGGATCTATGAGACTGAAGTAAGTAGGTAACACCCCATCAGATATGGATTTTGGAAAGATTACTTAACAACCACAGATACATTATGAAAAATGGCAATAATGGAGGAAGACCAAAAAGGTAGAAGACAATAGCCATCTACTAGAAAAATAGTCATAGTGTTATAAACTTAATTGTGCCCCCACTCAATTTATATGTTGAAGCTTTAACCTCCAGTACCAGAAAAGGACTGTATTTGGAGACAGGGTATTTAAAGGTAATTAAGTTGAAATAAACCGGTTAAGGTGGACCCTAATTCAATTCAACTGATGTCTTTATTAGAGGAGGAGGTTAGGGCACAAGAGGCACCCCAGGGATGCACCTGCACAGAGAAAAGTCCACATGAGGACACGGGTTAGGTGGCCTTCTGCAAGCCTGAGGGTGGAGGCTTAAGGAGAAACCAGCCCTCTTGAAACCTTGACCTTGGAATTCCAGCCTCCAGAACTGTGAGAAGACACATTTATGTTGTTTAAACTACCCACCTTGTGTGCTGTGGCAGCTGTTTTGGCAGTGTTTACCAAAGAAACAGAACCTATAGGCAGGGTCAGCCTTTCTGTCAGATGAGGCCCACTCACGTTGGGGAAGGCAATCTGAATGACTCAGTCTACTGATTCAAATGTTAATCTCATCCAAAAACATTCTCACAGGCATACTTAGAATAACATTTTACCAAATATGTGGACACCCAATGCCCAGTCAAGTTGACACACAAAATTAATCATGCCAGGAGCCCTTGCAAATGAATACAAACAACAATAGCAAATAGAAGCAGACGAGGAGATGAATTTGAGAAATATTTTAAGTGGAATCACAAAAACTTGGTGACTGATCAGAGATGAAGGGTAAAGAAGAGTGATGAGTCAATAATATCTTCAATATCATCCTCCCCTCAATGATGAAGTGGGTGATGTGCTGGTGAAACAACACACACACCACCTTTATTGGATATGGATAAAAGCTAGGGAGTAAATTGAATTTTAATCACTTAACCAGATTTTACCATTCTTTGTAGCTATTTGGAGCACAACTACAAAACTGTAAGAATCTATACAAATTCAGTAATCAGGATAAAGATACACTCAACTCATAGAGGAGACCCTGAAACCTTTCATCAGAGCATTTAAGACTCATTTTACATAAATATCTCTTTCTTTCTTTCTTTCTTCCTTTTCTTCTGTTACAAGCCCACCAGGGATAAGAAGCAACACGTCAGAGGAGAATTTCAGTGTGCACTTGTATTGTTTTGCATGCAGGGGAGGGTTCTAGTCAGGTTGATTAACTACATGTAGAAATAACTGCCAAAAGCCTAGTTTTGAGAGAAGGAAGAGAAAATATGTAGAAAATATATACATGAACTTAAAGGTGCAAAAATTTTAGGCCATTTTGATCATGGACAAAAAGATACACAATCAGTGATCCTGACGTCATCAGTGTTTGGTAACTGAGTCATCTGTGAAAGGTTATACATGATGGTCAGATCCACTATCTAATTAGGAAGGGAAATAATGGATAGGTTTTAGAAATAATCAAAATGTAAAACAGTTTTGCAGTAAAACTAAAATGTGATTGATGGTGGTGTTACAGCCCTTGGCAGGGGAGTGAAAATGTCAACCAGAGTTTCCTCATGGTTGGGCAAGGTGGCTAGAGGGGGACCATGGAATATAAGAGCGGCTTCTCCACGTGGCTGCTTCTGGGGCTTGAGACCTCTGAGCAGCCTGAGGCAGGGGGTGCAAATCATGTAGTGTCTGCCCTGCATGGTGCTGCTATCACTGACAATTCCCCACTACCACTCCTCCGTCATGCTTCTTTGGCTGGTGGAGGTGTGGGATTTGATGAGCCTCAGCAAACAAAAGCATGAAAGAAATAAAACATGACCTGTCCTAAACAAACTTTGTCTTTCCTTGTTACTGCAAAAGCTCCTACTTCAGGACTAGTCCAGTTGCTTTTCAGGCAATCTCTGTGGATGAATGAATTGGTTAGCAAAAGCGTGAGTGCCTGTTTGTCCAGAGATTGATGACCTGGTTTTAAGAAGTCATTGGCATTCTACTGTGCAAGGGACACTCCATTCTTTGATCTTCTTTAATTAGTACAATTGCAAGTGAAACTCACAAAGAGCTGCATTATAAACCATTTTTTGGTAGAACTCACATATGATACAGTGAAGTTGATTCTATGCAAGCTGCTGACTCAGACTTTTTTTTTTCTTCAAACAAGTATATCCTGTGACTGAAGGCCTGTGTGTACGTGGAGCAGAGAAGGAAAGTAGGGGAGTGGTGAGCAGATATAAATTTAGGGTGAGTCATTTGTGCAGTTAATAGAAGGCTCATCAAATTCCACACCTCCACCAGCCAAAGCAGCATGGCAGAGGTGGGGTAGCGGGGAATTGTCAGTGATAACAGCTCCATTCAGGACACTCCATGATGAAATTAGGCTTAAGCATCCATAGCAAATAGTACCCAAAGCCAATAAGTAATCAGTTAAGTCATACTTATCAGCCTACTTAGAAATATCAGGTTAAAGAAGGCATTAATATGAATGAACCCTGTGATAGAAAAAATATAAGCAAAACCATAACAGCTCCTGCTTAATATTATTTTAAATTCCCACATCCAAACATGATAAATACTTCTTGGCACTTTTCTTGCTTAGGGCTTAGGATGGTCCATGATCCCAAGGCTATGGTAATAGTCGCACTGTATATTTATTACCTTTAGACTCAGATGGCAATCCCTGGCCTCTGAGGAGTGGGAAAATGACCACGGACATCTGGCCAGGAAATGACTCTTATGCTACCATAAGGCTGGCTGGCTCTGGCACCTCCTTTTTTTAGAATATGAATGATGTTCTTTGCCATCATTCACTGACAAACTACTCAGGGAGTGAGAAAACTGACAACCTGCTTGGTCTAGATAACTTAGTCTAGACTAGCATGGTCTAGTAGAAATATAACGGAAGCCACAAATGCCAGCCCCATGTGTAATTTTAAATTTTTAAAATATTTTTTAGTAGCCACATTTTTAAAAGTCAATCAATATTAGTAATATATTTTCCTTTTTTTTTTTTTTTTTTTTGAGAGAGAGTCTTGCTCTGTCACCCAGGCTGCAGTGCAGTGGCTCCATCTCGGCTCACTGCAACCTTGCACAAAGGTGAAGTCTTTGTTATTCTCCTGCCTCAGGCTCCTAGGTAGCTGGGATCACAGGCCTGCACCACCATGCCTGGCTAATTTTGTATTTTTAGTAGATACGGGGTTTTGCTATGTTGGCGAGGCTGGTCTCAAACTCTTGGCAGCAAGTGGTATGCTCACTTGGCCTCCCAAAGTGCTGGGATTACAGGTGTGAGATACCGTGTTCGGCCTAATGTTAATTGTATATTTTCTTTATCCAATATATTCAGTGTTCTATTATTCCAACATGTAATTGAAGTTGAAAAGTCACTAATGAGATAGGTCACACTCTTTCTTCATATGAAGTCTTCAAAATCGAGTGTGTGTATTTGATGGCATTTGTAACGTATCTTACTTCACACTCCCCACGTTTCAGGTCTTCAGTAGCCACCTGTGGCTGGTGGCATCTGCACTGGCCGGGGCTGGTTTAGAATGTGTGCAGCAGCTGCCACCTCTCAGGCTGCTCAGGACCCAGCCTCATGCCTCTCTTCAGCCTCCTAATGAACTGCCTGTCACATTCTTTCTGCCCCATGGCCTTCCTGCTCTGAGAGCTTCCTCCTCCGTCAGCTCTTTCGGCTTTCCTACTTTCTTGTACTGTATGATCTGGCTTCACTTGGGGATTTTATTTAACAGCAGGTTCTTGGGATGTTCCTCTGAAGTGCTTTTTTGAAACCAGAAACTAACATGATATACATTGTGGCAGCATTCAAACTGTTCATCAACTATCCATTGTATCTGTCATCTCCCTTCTGCCCATCGAGGTACCGATTTATTATTTTAAAAATTGTATTTTAATTATGATCCAATTGAAAGACACATCCATTATGTAGAGTGCTTTGGCATGTTCTAAGAATTTATTTTTTGTATAAATAGCAGCACAAAAGCTGCAGCGAGGGAAGGGCTCATTTGTTTCTTCATTGAGTGACTGAAAGCGATATACAGAGAATTCACTATGTAGAGGTGTGTGCTTGGTGGGGAGCAAAAAGTTATACAGGCCATGTGGCTCCTCCTCTCAGGAAACTCAGAGCCTGATCAGGGAGATTAGTCATAACAGATGCACAGTGTGGCCACATGCCTCTAGGAGGGATTTGAGTGGGGTGACCGAGGAGACATCTTGGAGGAGGTGAAATTGCACTAGGTGTTGGAAGTGTGGGTAAGATTTTGATGTGTCACCATGGATGGGAAGAGAGAGGCGGGAGGTTTATTTAAACAGAGACTGGCCTGATCCTATGACACAAGGAGGTAAAACGATACATAGAAAATGTCTGCAAGAATGCATCTTTTTGACAGGCTGATATGGAAAGGGGGTCGAGGCCCCTGTGGGCAGTGAGATGCACAACTAGGTCAAGCTGGATTGTGGTAGGATTTTCATGCTGGGCTGAGAAGTCTGCATCTCATTTTCTGGGCTGGGTGGAGCCATGGAAGATTCTAAGCAGGGCTGTAAGAGGATCACAGCCGTGGTTTGTGAGGAAGGACCTGGCGTGTGTGCATTTGTGCGGAACAATCGGAGTAGGGGGGAGACTTGGAACACTTTGTCTCTTGTGGGAACAAACAATATTAAAGTAATGGGTTTATGCATTTCTTGACCTTTAAAAAATGGTATTTTCAGCAAACTTCCTCCTCCCCACCTCGCCCTTGTTAAATATTTCATCTCAACTGGAAAATACCCACAACAATGATTTTTTTTTATGGTTTTAGCCTTTCAGTAATAAACCAAAACAAACAGTGGGGAGCTTAAAAAGCCTTTCAGCTGAGAAAGATGAAAGCGTATGCCTCTGGTTTAGATTATTGTTAGAAAGCGCAAGAGTCGGTTTCTTCTGGAAATCCTGTGAGGCGGAGAGAGCTGGAGGGACTAAGGCCGCATTCACCCCATCCCTGACCTGATATTCCCGTGGTTTTTCTTACCTGCCCAGGGTTTACACTTGCACCCCAGGATCTCACTGTCTGAAGCAAGATCCTGCTTTCCTTCCCAGTAGCTAGGACCCTCTGGTCTTTCAACCTGCAGGCAAAGCCCCAGTGAGAGAGATGAAGAAATGAGCACTCATCTTTCGCAAAACCATTGAGAAAAAACAACAATGCCTTTATGGCTTAATGCTCTAAGTGTAGTAACAACAGTGCTTTCAGGCAAAGGGCATGGTTTCTTTCTTTTTTTGTTTTTTAAGACAGAGTCTCTCTCTGTCACCAGGCTGGAGTGCGATGGCGCAATCTCAGCCCACAACCTGCACCTCCTGGGTTTAAGGGATTCTCCTGCCTCAGCCTCCCGAGTAGCTGGGATTACAGGTGTGAACCACCATGACCAGCTAATTTTTGTATTTTTAGTAGAGACAGGATTTCACTGTGTTGGCCAGGATGGTCTCCGTCTCTTGGCCTTGTGATCCGCCTGCCGTGGCCTCCCAAAGTGCTGGGATTACAGGCGTGAGCCACCACGCCTGGCCTCCACGGTTTCTTAATGTAGTTATTTGCATAGACCACTGACTTAAGGTGCATCTGTCACTATGTCCTTGAATTACCCAGAGCTCTGGTTAACAGCAATAAGCAAGCATTCATTCCTTGTCTGTCTACAGCATTTATTTCCATAACTCTTTGCTTACCCCGTTCCTCCCACTTGGAATAGCCTACCAATTCATTTTTTTCAGACATTTGTTCAGCAAACATTTAAAACCTACTGTGTGCCAGAGCCCAAGGGTTCAGAAAGGAATAAACTGTAATCTTTTAGGAGTTCACACGGCACGTGGATATTAAAACATAATATGCTAAGTGCCGTGATTAGCCTCATTTTCAAGGCTATGTGGATACCCAAATCAGCCTATGAAGTCAGAAGAGAGAATGTCTTCTTTTCAAATAATGACCTGCGTGCTAACTGTGATAGAATGTTTGTGACCTCCTCAAATTCATGTGTTGAAAGGAGATGGTATTGAGATGGGTTCTTCTGGTAATGATTAGGTCATGAAGTCTTCACCCTCATGAAAGAAATTAGTACCCTATAAAAGAGGCCTGAGGTGGACTGTGCGATCCTTCTGCTATGTGAGGCCGCATAGAAGTGCCATCTGTGAGGAAGAGGCCCTTACCAGACACTGCATCTGCTGGCACCTTTGATCATGGACTTCCTGGCCTCCAGAACTGTGAGCGATAAAGTTCCGTTGTGTATAAATTACCGAGTCTTAGGGATTTTGTCACAGCAGCCCAAATAAACTTCGCATAAGACACCAGCACCTTAAGCATCCTCCCTCATCTCATGCCTCCTTCCCTGGAGCTCTGCGCCTTGTTCCTATATGTTTTTTGTCATTACGTTTACTTTTATATTCATAAAGCTTGCATTGTAGAGGTAGTATAAGCTAATAGATACAAAACAAAAACAATGTAAACACACAAAACCTGGTGAGAAATACTGAGAACCAAGATACAAAATAAAGCTTTTAGGGAGGTGGGCCTGTAATTTTTTTTTCATACTGTGCTCATTTTAATAAGCGTTATGATGGCCACCTTGCTGACCTGCAATTCATGGGCTTGCAAAGAGGACATGATGGGGGCAGGTAGTGGGTACAGGCTGAGGTTCACTCCTAGAGAGAGGCTTGCTGAATTGGCCTCAACTCCCAAAGATGTTTTGAAGCAGGTGCCTAGGCCTCTAGAGGCCCAGGAGGGTTCCCTGGGGGACACAAGCCTCATTTCCTCAGAGCCAGCTCTTTCCTACCCTGTATGCTGTGACATTTCCATGCTCCTCCTGCTCTTTCCTTATAAATACAGCACCTCTTGGCTTGCAATTGGGGTCATTAGAGATTCCAGACAGGAAAAGTGAGCAGCCAGTCTTAATTAATTTCTGACAATTTCTAAAGAGGTACAAACTAAATGGCACTTTAAAAGAGGGGATATTTGGGTGCTGGGGAGAGAAGGAAGTAATGCAGAGTGATGAAGACACACCAGACCATCCTCATGATGACTGGAGCCTGCTTCCACTTGGCTTTCTCTTTCCCAGAGTAAAGGACAACATTCCCCTTTAGCCAAGGTAGGATACCTTGGCTAAAGGGGAATGTTTGCGGCCAGGTGCAGTGGTTCATGCCTGTAATCCCAACACTTTGGGAGGCTGAGGCAGGTGGATCAACTAAGGTCAGGAGTTCGAGGCCAAGCTGACCAACATGGTAAAACCTTGTCTCTACTAAAAATACAAAAACAAAAAAAATTAGCTGAGCATGATGGTGGGTGTCTGTAATCCCAGCTACTTGGGAGGCTGAGACAGGAGAATTGCTTGAACCTGGGAGGTGGAGGTTGAAGTGAGCCGAGATTGGACTACTGCATTCCAGCCTGAGCGATAGAGTAAGACTCCATCTCAGAAAAAAAAAAAAAAAAAAAAAAAGGAATATTTGCCACTGGCTTGGTAGAGTTCATAGGAAGAACCACCAGAGCAACTTACCATACTAAAACAATTTGTGAACCTGTGCATCTAGTAGGATAAATTTTTGGCTTTGTTAAAAGCAGGGCTCAAAATGTCCTTTGTCCTTGTTTATATAGCTCAAACACCTTAGCAGTAATGTGTAAAGCTTGAGGAAATGCCAGCATTTGGAGAGATGGCCCACAGTTGGAGGCTGCAAGAGAGCAAGACAGTGTCTGCAGGACGTGCTCAGCCTCTATGGGCTCCTCTCAAGACCCCAGCCAGAGCCCTTCTGGACAAGGCCCAGATGGAGTGGCCTGACCAGCTGGCACAGCAGTCGGCTTTTATTGTGTGTTAGATGTGAGATGTGTGCAGTGAACCATCCGACAACCAACCAACACACTTTAATTGGCGCCTGCTGAGTGCCCTGCCCATGCAAGATTACCATAGGCAGGGCTGCAGCAGCCTGGCGGGAGCAATAGGAACGGAGGCACTCAAAGGAGGGCTCGTTGGTGGCCCTGGGCAGTGGTCCTCAGCCACTGGTGTGAAATAAGCTTATTAGAATGGCTTTCTAGATCCTACCTTGGGAAATTCTGATTTATTAGATCTAGATTGGTGGTTGGGTGGGGAGGGGATGGTCCAGAAATCTGACTTTTTGGCAAGCACTCCAGATCACTCTTCTAGCTCAGCCCAGTCTTTGATAGGGGTGAATGGTATAGACCCGCAAAAGCAGAGCTGTTTCAATTAGCTTTTTCCAGGGTCTAACATTTCTCTGGGTGTGATGTGGTTTCTCTGACTCTTATTCTCCATACCTCTGTTCATGCCAAGGTAGCTCACAGTGTTGTCAAAGGTGTCCTCTCCTGCGAATTCCTAAGAGAAGTCACAGACAGAGGAGACCAGTAGGGGTATTCACTAAAACACCACAACTATCATTACTACTATTATCAATATTTATTGAGATCTTCTAAACCTTTGGCTCATTACCTTTCTTAATTCTTACAGCCAATCACTGAGGTCTGCATTGTTACTCTCCTTATTTTACAGATGAGGAAACTGAGGAAGAACAGGTGGAACAGCTTGCCTATGATTTCACTACTGGCAAGTGAACATGTATCTGGCTAAGGAACCCCAGGGGGCTAACCCAGAGCACGGGAATGACATAAGAATGGAACAAGAGAATGGTTTATATTGTTGGGTTTCAGTTTTCTCCCCTGCAAGAGAAGGGTTTTGGATTATGTGACTGCATAATCACATAATCCAAAACCCTTCTCTTGCAGGGGAGAAAACTGTAAGATAGGGCTACCTTTGTGGGTACGTGACCTGTGCAAACAAGGCCCATGGTCAGAGGGGTCCCAGGCTTGGTTGCATGCTCAGCTTTTGTCATCATGAAACAAATTACTAATAATAATAAATGAAAGAGCCCCACATTTTAATTTTTCATTGGACCCTATAAAATAAGAAGCAGATCTTTTCTTCAAGGACACTTTATATATGTATAAAGTCCGGCCTCCAGATCCATGGCCTCTGCAACCACAGATTCAACAAGCTGTGGATAAAAAATATTTGAAAAAAAAATGCATCTGTACTGAACATGTACAGACTACTTTTCTTGTCATTATTCCTGAAGCAATACAGTATAACAAATATTTATATGGCACTTACATTGTGTTAGGTATTATAAGTAATCTAGTGATGGTTTAAAGTATATAGGAGCATGTGTGTAGGTTATATGCAAGTATGACGTCATTTCATGTCAGGACTTGAGCATCCATGCATTTTGGTATCTGAGAAAGGCCTTAGAACCAATCCTCTTGAATATTGAGGGATGACTATGTATAGATAGGTTTATGCATATTTTTTTCCCTCTATTCCCTTATAGATCCTTAACAATTCCCTGCGCCTCCTTAGCCATGAAACCACCTTCTACGTTAGGGATGGAGCAGTGGGCTGACCCAAACTTCACATGAGTGAGTTCTGGCTGTCCATGATGTGTCAGCAGAGACATGGGAGATGCCTGCAGGGCAATACAGAGGGAGAGCTTGCTGGTGGCTAAGGATGTGGCACTATATGAGCAGTACGCTGGCTGCTGATGACAGCCACAGCCTCCAGGCAACTTTGAGTTTGTGAGTTTTATCACTAAGTGGCTCACTGACAGCATAAATAGGTACATAGATCTAAAGATTACACTAGCAAGCTCTCCATGCAGAAGATGTTAGAGGATTCAGGGAGAAGTCGAGGTTCATATTCAATTCTCCAAATAGGCTTCTGGAGCATTTGCTGGCCACCCCTCACCCATTCTTTGGCTCTGGTCCCCATCCCCACTTGCTCACTGGCAGCCACACCTTCACCAGTCCCTCATCCCAGGAATTTGTCCCCATGGGTGGTGCCTGGAACAAGCTCTATAAAACATTAGTTTCTTCCTGATAATAGCTAAGGTTACCATATACACAGTTCACAAAATTTATTATACTCATTGTCTAAAAGACCTGGCTCAGTAATGAAGGAAGGAAATGTTTATTGACTGCTTAATGTGTGATTCCTTATTTTTGTCTCTCCAGCTCTTCCTCCAAGTAGTGTCTTAGTCCCATTGCCTTCTAGTGTTAGAAAGGTCTTTATCAGGGTTAATGACTTCAATTCCTATCAGCACTGTGGCAACATATTCAGACACCAGATGATCTTTATACCTTGACACTTATAGGCAGAACAAAGATAAGCCATGAGGAATGCGTGTGTGTGTGTGTGTGTGTGTGTGTGATAGAGAGAGAGAGAGAGAGAGAGAGAGAGAGAGAAAGAACTGGGAATGCAAGAAGACCAGTTATTTTGCACTGAGTGAGACATTTTCTCCACTTTTTTCTCCTCCTCCCCTTCCAACTTTGAGATCTTTTACCAATTATTTGTTGAATAGTCCTCCCTTCATTTATGTTTGGACATTTCTTCCTGCAGAAACCTGTATGCACCCTCTTCGAGGTCCGGGTCAGATGCCTACTTTTATGCTTCCAGGGCACTTGTACCTAGCCTAGTATTGCACATCTGACTCTGCATTGCAATTGTTTATTTACTCACATGTAGCCCCATTGGGCCATGATCTCCATAAGGGCTGACAACGGGACTGTCTTGTTCACTGTTGCAACCCCAGAGTGGAGTAATGAATGTTTGTTAAAAGGATGAATACACAGCATGAAGAAGAGATACAAATGGCAGCAACTGAGACCTGGTGTCTCAGGTGTGAAGATAGATGCCTTCCATGTGTTGCATGGAAGCAGTTCCATCTGCAAAACTCAGCCAGGAATTACTTCTATAAATCTGTATTGCTTGAGTACTCATCAGGCACCAGGAAGCCACACAGAGGGCTTTATTTGTATTATTCTATTTAATCTTTATAACAACTGGACTAAGTAGGTCCTGATTAAGGTTTTCTGAAGAAGGTAACTGAACCCTGAGCTGAACCTTGAAAGGTTGGTCAGTCATATAAGAAAGAGAAGGGCTTCTAATTCCAAGACAGCCAATTGAGCTCTGTCCAGGGGTGTAAAAACCTGCTCAGGTGAGTGTGTCTGTGGCTGGAGGACATGGAGAGTGGGTAAGTGAAATGTGGTGGTAGTACTGAACTTCACCTGAGCCCTGTGCTTCTGGAAACAGAGGCTGCTAGGAAGTCTTCCACCCTACTGTGTTTCAAGAAAAGGAAACCACAAAGAGCACACACTAGTGTATTCCTAGGAAGTCCCATCTCCAGTCTTCCGCATGACTTCCGGAACACTTGCCAATCACTCCCTTGTCTACCTGCCTCTATGAAGGTCAAGGCCCCTTCCTTTTCTCTGATATGTTGTTGTTTCCCATTAATGACTCTCCTTCTCATTGCAGTAGCTCAAATGATGCAATCTCCTTAATTGTCCCATAGTGTCTTAGTCACTTCAGGCTGCTATTACAAAGTACTGAGGACGGGTGGCTTATAAACAGACATTTATTTCTCATTGTTTGGGATGCTGGAAGTTCAAGATCAGGGTGCCAGCATAGTTGATGTCTGGTGACATCAGCGTTCTTGGTTGCAGTCTGTCATCTTCTCACTGTGTCCTCATAGGGTGGGAAGAGGGCTAGAGAGTTCTTGGGTCTCTTCTAGAAGAGAACTAATCCCATTCATAAAGGCTCCACCCTCATAACTTAATTATATCCCCAATATCTTATTTCCTAATACCATCTCACTATGGTAGAATGGGGGCCGGGGTCAGGATTCCAGCATATGAATTTTGGAGACACAAACATTCAGCCCATATTTTACCATACAGTGGAGCTGCATCTGATGAAAGAGGGAGGAATCAGATTACAGAAGGCCCTGTAAGCCTCAGTCAGGAGTTTGGACTTGCTCTTGTAGGTGCAGAAAGCCAATGGTGGGACAGAGGTGTTTTTAATGGTGAAATAAGAAAAGACAGACATGCATTGCAGAAAGATCACTCTGCTTTCTGTATGTGAAAAGTATTGGAGGGAGAATACACTGAAGACAAAGAAATTAAATACTCTGGTAAGAAAAGATGGGGCTCCAAGCTAGGGCAGTGTCAGTTATGCATGGTGTGCCAAGGATGGTATGCCCAAGATATGGTACCTGGATGTAAGTCCAAGGGAAGGGTCTGCGAGGGCTTTTTGGCCTGCAAGGACATTCATGCATGTCTGGGTGATATTAGCTCACTGTCAGCCATCACAAGAGGGGCTGTCCTTAGTGTGCACCTTGGAAAGTGAGCCACTTGGAAGGCCACAGGCAGGCCAGCTGCATGTGATAGGGTAAGCAGGTTTCCATGGCACCATCAGAAACCAACTCAGAAGTAGACGCCTATGAGGCTTCAAAAATACATAGAAAGGGGTGGGAGACCCAACACACACAGGGCCTCCTGCAATTTGATCAGGCTGTGGGTTTTTTGTTTTTTTTAAACAAATGATAATTGTTGGAGAAGAGACCCACCAGCATCATTAACCTGGCTGAATCGCTTCATGGAAGGCTGCCAGGAAGATGAACAACGTGACCATAAGGACACCTAGGGAGATTACAGTTGTAGTTTACGTTTGTCCATCTTCTGCTTCACTGTTGGTTAGCAATAATCAGGGTCAGTGGAGATCTGGGGCCTGGGCCTCTTCAGCCTCTCCTCTGTAAACCAATGCTAAGGAAATGCAGGTATTTTATGGTCTTCATGCGGGGAGCTGTTTCTGGGGGTAGGTGCCACATGGAAGCAGCAAATGATCCAGGTGCTAATTCCTCAGGGAGGAAGACACCTTTGTTAAGCATCTTCACAAGCCTGTTCTCAGGTTGGAGCTGCGAATCAAAGTCAGCCTGGTGCAACATTCTTCTAGACTGTTCACAAGATGTTTGTGGGTTTTTTTAAAAAGTGTTTTTCACACATTAATACCATTTTCAGGCTTTTGTTTTTTTCCTGGTCTTTGATTGCCTGAAAACTAATGTAGATGTAAGCACTTCCCCGGGTTCTCAGTGAAAAATGTTAAGTTAAGGTAATTACAGCCATGATGATTCATACTGTCCTGGTATCACGAATCTGGGTCTACAGGAAACTCTCCACATAAAGCCCTGAATTAAAACTCTTTCCTGTGAATATGGCCTGTCCTGCTGCAGGGTGGCTGCCTCAGGACTTCCTCTAGGCCAGTGCTTTCAGGACAGTTCGTGTGCTGGGGACTTCCTAGGCTTCAGAGTCCATTCTTCTATGCCTGATAACGGTTGGAAATGAGTTTACAACATCGGGAAAAATCCACACCGAGACAACGGATCACCTAGCAAGGCTAGTTTACTTCCTGCAGGAAGAGTACAACTCACCAGCAGTCTTGCCATGAGAGCACACTTGAACAGCGGGGACTGGCACATTTATAACTTCTACAACCCGACACAATCACCCTACTGCTGTGTCCAGTTTCCACTGGACGGAACAAAACCTCACATTCTGTGCTTGACCCAATTGACTCAAAACTTGTAAATGTCCTGAATAGATAAGGGGAAAGAAGACGAGGAAGAAGACAAGGAAGGAGAGGAAGCTAGTCAAGAGAAGGTCATGAGGGTTTCGAAATAAGGAATGGCATGCACCAGGATTTGGGGCTTCCCCAGTTCTGTTCAGACATGCTGCCATGAGTCAAGGTAGCTGATTTAAGATGTAGCTGATTTAAGACGTAGCTGATTTAGAGAATATATATACATGGGTATATGTTTATGCTGATAGCGTATAATGGCCATAGAGCAAGAGATTATAACTCCTACTTATAATGTAGTCTAAGATATAAACTTTGAAGAAGAACTTTCTCATCTCTCACACCAGAACTGTAGAGCCAAGCATTAACTCATGTCCCCACCTGGATTCTATGTAGAAAGCACAAACCACACATGTCTCAATATGGAATCAGTCATCTTTCTTGCCCTTCCCATTCCTTTCTCTCCACACTGCAATTGTTTGGCTGTCAGATGGAAAGCAACTGAGACAGATTTCTAGAGGAAGTAATGTCACACTTAAAGAATGAATAGGTATTAGCCAGGTAAACTGGGGAGTGTTACCAGAACTGGAAGAAGGCCAAGGAGTTTGGCAAATGGCTTCTTCCTGGGTCTTAAACTGCTCATTATTACTAATCATCAGAGAAATGCAAATCAAAACCACAGTGAGATATTATCTCACAGTCAGAATTGCTATTACTAAAAAGTCAGAAAAACAACAGATACTGGTGAGGCTGCAGATTAAAGAAAATGCTTATACACCGTTGATGGGAAGGTAAATTAGTTCAGACTGGGGAAAGCAATTGGGGGATTTCTCAGAGAACTTAAAATAGAGCTACCATTCCACCCAGCAGTCCCATCACTGGGTATATACCCAAAGGAAGATAGATCATTACACTAAAAAGACACATACACTCATATGTTCATCACTGTGATATTTACAACATCAAAACATGAAATCAATGTAGGTTCCCATCAGTGGTCGACTGGATAAAGGAAATGTGGTACATATGCACCATGGAATAGTACACAGCCATTGAAAGGAATGAAATCATATCCTTTGCAGTGACATGGATGCAGCTGTAGGCCATAATCCTAAGCAAATTAATGCAGGAACAGAAAAACACCATGTATTCTCACTTGTAAGTGAGAGCTAAACATTGAGCTCACATGGACATAAACATGAGAGCAATAGACACTGTGGACTACTGGGGGGAAGAAAGGGAAGGGGCATGGCTTGAAAAACTACCTATTGTGTACAATGCTCACTATCTGGCTGCAACATACTCATGTAACAAACCTGCACATGTACCCCCTGTATCTAAAACAGAAGCTAAAATTTTATTTTTTATTTTTTTTTAAAAAGATAGCTGAACATTCAAGATCTCTTTCTACTGTAAGAGTGGCTGTCATATTATAACATATAATGTGCTAAAGCCAAGACAATTTTATGTGCAGCCATATTTTGTCCCTCTGGTTCCCTTTTTTCCATATATTTTCATTATTTTCATCCTTAAATGGAAGCTTATTATAAAAAATCTGAAAGTATTAACCATTTGCAAACTCATAATTTTTAAACTGTGTTTCCCTGGAAATAAACAGAGAATGGAATCTTTCCCAAAGTAATACCCGTGTTAGTGACCAAATCCTACAAAGCTACAGACCTCCTTAGGAGGAATAGTGACTTTTTGTACCTGTGAGAGACAGAGAAGAAGAGAGACACTGAAGGTGGGGAATATTGAGGGGATATTGAAGAAGGGAGATGTTGAAGTAAGATGACTTACGAAGTAAGATGACTTATTCGTACCTGGCAATTTCTCTGTCTTTCCAGACTTTGGAAACCATTGGGAACAGCAGTTTCTGCTATTTCAAAGGAGATGATGTGTGCTTGGTAGGGATGGTGAATAGGGGAATTTGTGTGGGCCAGAATGTTTCTTTTAAAATGTGGATGAATTATTTTTATTAGGAAATATGGTCAGTTTTCTGTCTCTTACATGTTCCCAACATGATTGTGTTCAGCTGAATGATGACATTTTCCCATGCCTTCTGATCCATGCTCCTGTCTTCCTGCATGATGGTGTGAGATGTTCCTTTCCTGTGTGTTGTTTTTCTGTAACCCCAGTGCCAAGAGGCCAGGAGATTGTAGTCCAGAAGTAAAGGTAGTGGTGGAAGTTTTTGTGTGTCTGTGTGTGTAAATGAATTGGTTGGATATGCGTGTACATCATTGTAAAAGTATGAGCTGTGTTCCTGTGTGAATACATTTGCAAGGTGTTTTGCAAGTGAAGACCCATTTCTTTTCAAAAATAGAATTGCTTTTCTAAGACAGGAATGCTGAGTAAGTAGAAGGATGGCTCTGAGTTTTAGAGGGAGCTTTCCAGAAATTGGTGCAAGGAACTTGCTAATGGTACTGAGAGATAGATGGGGAGATGTACGGCCCATGCTGTGTTTTGCATTTCAATCTCTGTGGATCCACTCTCCCTGCCTATGCATATTTAAAATTCCTTTCAATATATAAATAGGATAATTCTCTCTCCTCATCCCCACCAGAGTTCATTTAACAGGCACAAAAAGAATTGTGCATCCAGGCCAGTCTTTTCCTGCTCCCTGTTTTTACTATTTATTAGTTTCTCTCCTTTTTTTCTATCCCACATTGCTCCCTTTGGATTAAACTGTGTCTCAGGATTGACCAGGGGAAGAAATGCATTTTTTTCTAAGTATGGCTGAGCCAGAGGGATGTAGTCTCCAGGATCGCTCTGCTCCGTGGCACTAACCCACAACTTTCCACAACTTCACTTTGAATAAAAAGCCCAGGGCCTTTGACAACCTGCGCTTTTGCAACCTTCCCTTAGCACACATAGTCTCCTCCCATTGTTGATGATAGCTGCTCATTCGCCCACGAATGAAACTCCAGCACTTTCCGGTCCCAAAGGCACAAGTGAAGACTTAGAATCACTGACAGGAAGGACACTGGGCAAGGATATGAACTGGATCTGGGGGAAGGTGCCTATAACAATAGGCAATCAAGCTCTTCTTAGAAAAAAAGCACTAGGAAGCTTTGGTTGAGTCTAATGGTCTTATCTCATATTGAGAATATGAATAATTCAATCATTTTAGAATCATCCTTAGAATCTCCAAAATCATGAAAATGGTATATGCAAATATTAAAAAGTTTATTATACCTGGATAGCAAATATGGATCTGAGGATTTTGGTTTCTGGCTTTTTGAACATTCATAGTTTCTATTTTTGTTTTTGTTGTTACCATTATTGTTTAAACACTGTAATGGTTAAGGCCAGGTGCAGTGGCTCACGCCTGTAATCTCAGTACTTTGGGAGGCCAGATGGGGCTGATCTCTTGAGCTCAGGAGTTCAAGACCAGCCTGGGCAACATGGCAAAATCCTGTAAAAATAGTGGTTAAGGGCATGGACTGTTGAGCTAAACTGCATGAGATCAAATGCCACTTCCTAGATGTGTAATCGTGGAAAAGTTACTTTTTTTTTTTTTTTTTTTTGAGATAGGGTCTGGCTCTGTTACTCAGGCTGGGGTACAGTGGCATGATCTTGGCTCACTGCAACCTCTGACTCCTAAGCTCAAGTGATCCTCCCACCTCAACCTCCCAAGCAGCTGGAATTACAGGCCCATGTCACCATGCCTGGCCAATTTTTTGTAGAGACAGGGTTTCGCCCTGTTTCTCAGGATGGTCTCAAACTCCTGAGCTCAGGCAATTCAGCCACCTCAGCCTCCCAAAGTGCTCAGATAACAGGAGTGAGCTACCGTGTCCAGACATAGACAAGTTATTAGACTTTTCTATGCCTTAGTTTCTATACAGGTAAAATGTGGACAGTGATAGTTCTTGTAAGGATTAAATGAGTTAGTATGCTAACAACACTTAGAACTATGCCTGACAGCCTAAGCACTTTGTAAGTGTTCTATCCTTTTATGGTAAGTCGCCATTGCTGTTATAGTTGATGCCTGAAAGGTGTGCTGAATAGCATGTCCTGCATGAAAATATGATAATGGCTCTTGTGTTTGCAACTAGTATCTATTAATTAAGAAACCGTCATTTGTGCTCTGTAATTATATTTATTAAACCCTAACTCCTATCATAACAATAATTAGTTCTTGCTAATTAAATTTATCAAATTCCCCCTGGATTCATATCTTAGGTAAATATTTAGTAGCCCTACACTAATTATTTTAATCAACATGGAGTGTATTTCAAATGACTACAAATAGTTCTAACTAATTAGATTGAGTACAAAATAATATCTTATGTAATAAATTTGCAGGTGCTCCAAAGAGTGGGAATGAGCCACAGGATAACGTCTCAGAGACCTAACCACCTGACTTGGTTAGCGATTACAGCTTTTTCAAAGCTCAGCCAAGATACTAGGGGAAGTAGCCTGAGAAGGTTTATTATTTCTGTCCTGATTTGTGCTCTACTGCCAATGTTTTGAGCATGGAGCAAGCACTGTGTGTGATTCAAAAACATGCCATATGATTTAAAATTGTACCCATCAACAGTAGTAATTACTGCGAGATCAAGAAGCCTGCAGTAGCAATGGCAGCAGCAACAGCAGTCAGATGAATCCCTGCTTCAAAGAGTCTGAAGGAAGACAGGCACACTCTTTGAGGTTATTCCTTCTGCAGGCTTGGTCTCCTCATCCTCAAGCCACACTGTCAGTTCTACCCATAATAGGAGGTCCTCTTACCTCCCGCTTCCAGCTCCTTCATAACAAAGAAAATGAATCCATGAATTACAGCTGGCTGATTGGCATCCTGTTGCTAGGAAACTATGAAAGGAATGTATCATATTTCATAATAAAAATGTCTCTGACCCATTCCTGCAAAAACATGCACATTGACTTGTGGCTCCCTTGTGGGAGTGGCCTCTCCTTTCCTCTATTTGCTTCTAGGATCATTGTGAGACCCCTGGCTCTGGTTAACGGTACTCTCTTGCCAGACACAGGGCTGTCTGTGGCCTGAATTAGGGTTCTCCTTATGACTAGGATTGGGATAGTGGCTATCTATTGCTGGAATAGGGGTCTTGATCTCACATTGGTAAGATGATCATTTTACAATGGAGTTTCAGTACTCAGGCTGAGGTTGGAATTTGGGTTTAGGCTATTGTTAAGTTCATTAGGGAGAAGATAGAAGAAAATGTCTGTTACAGTAGTGGTGGTTGCTTACACTATAATAAAAATGTTCCATCTCAAAAATAAAAACAGTGAGTTAAAGTATCAAATACCATGGAAAGAACTATATCTTTTCAACATGGTCTCCAGCCCTTTTTGTAAATGACAAGTAAATTATCAGAAACAAGCAGCCAGCAATGGATATCCAGGGTGGTGTCTGGAATCACTCCAGGCTATCCTGACCTTCCATTTCCATCAGCTGGCTGTTGAGGAGGGGGCTGCTCCCTGACAGCCTATCTGTTACATTCTATTTTTGTGGAGGAAGTATCTTGAGTGGGCATGAGACGGACCACAGGAGATATATTTGACAGTGAATCTGCACTTTTGCCTCTCAGAGAGGCATAAAAGCACATGCAAGTTATAGAAAATCCAGGAGCATTATCTCCCCCTCTCATTAAGCTGTCATCTGCTTTCAGTGCAGATCTGTCGGTAGGTTTTGAATCTCGTATTCCCCCCTTCTGGCTCTCCTTGGAGTATTTGTGATCTCATGCAGCCATCTTTATGACAGATGAATCATTTCTATGTCAACTACAGTCATCATTGAATCCTCTGAGTGAGCTGGAAAGAGAAAATCGCTTTCAAGAGAACAGATCTCCTAAAGGCCGTGGGTAGTAAAAAAATCTGAGAACTCTGTATTGATGGTGATAGGATCAAATCATGGCCAGCTAGAAAGGATGAGCATACAGGCCCAGAAAGGGGTTTGGTTTAGCTAAATATAACAAAGAGCTAAATTTCAGGATTTTTTTTTTTTGTATCGTGATATACAAGTAACTACAGGAGACTTGCCATGTGTCAAAGAAAGGCAAATAGGCCATATAATAGAATCATTATGTGGTCTTCATATGAACCTATGGGCCTGAACATTAAATTTTGTTCAGAGAGTCTAAGTAAGGCTTGAGGACCAAAACTGCATCTGGGCCCAAGACATGCTGTTTCTGAAATTCTCAGTCTCTTCCATACCATTTCTATTCCAGGGGATGTGCTCACCAGTAATGGTTGTGGTAATGGAGCCTCCACTTAATGGAGGTAGCTCTGCAGATGGCATGAGAAAGCCTCTTGGAGATGGTCTCCTAAGTAAAGGAATTGGGTGACATAACCATGTTCTTGCTGTGGTTGCCAAAATATGCGTATGTTATTTATATCATTGTGCCTTACAGGTGGGGCTTAGAATTTATTTTAACTGAGAGAAATTTTTTCTGAATGGAGCTGAGATCAGGTCATGTATATACTACATATGGGTTTCTCCCTTTGTAGTCACCACAGGTCATCCATTCACCTGTGCTTACTGGTTATTCCGAGGAGTCACCAAGTATGGCTTTATGCGTGAAGAGTCTCCCTCATCCCCTCCCTGCCCAAATACGTCCAGGGAATCCTTCTTTTAAAGAATAAAATGGCTTATTTTATGCTTTGAACAATTTTTATCTCAGATTGTGACTAAAGAATAGGAAGAAAGTGTACATCTTCTGAAAGAATCCACTACAAAAGAATCTGATGGGCATAGAAGGGAAGCATTGCAGCTGTTTCATTTCTGTGCCTTCCACTGGAGTCTCCTGAGAAGGCACCCTGCAGCCTGCCAATTGTTCTTTCTCCTTTAATGGATTATCCAATGGAGATCCAAAGCCCATGGCAGAATGGGCAGATAACCACAATGTCTGAGCATATTACTCCTCAAACTGAGAACAGTGAAGTTTGAACGTTCATTTCTCAACCCACTGTCATATGGCTTCTGTCCTTCAAATGGCACCGATTTTTCTACATCACTAAATATAACCGACATGTAAATTTAACAGAACCTTGAGCAGGATTTAATGTAATCGAGCACATACATTCTCATTCTCTTCTCTTGGCTCTCTGAACAATACGCTTTCCTAGGTTTTTCCTCTGTGTTGGCTATATCTTAGTTTCTTTTATTGGGCTTTCTCAAGTTGAATCCTGAATCTTCTTTTCTATATCTTTTTTAAAGAATTCAATGATCACCTACACCTGCATTGTCCAATATGGCAACCACTAGCCAAAGGTGGTTAGTAAGCACTTGGAAAGTGGGTATCTAAATCATACTGCTATAAGGATAAAACACTTACTATAAAGTTTGAAGACTTCTTGGAAACAAAAATCAAAAGAATGTAAGTATCTCAATAATTTTTACATTGATTGTATACTAAAATGATATTTTGAATACACTGGGTTAAGTAAAATAAATTATTAAAACTGTTTTATATGTTTCTGTCAGGCAGTATTAACCTATGAAATGAATATACCCAAACTTAACTTTAGCTCAGATCTTTACTTTGAACTCCAAATATAATGAATTGCCAACATAACCTTTCCATTAGGCTATGTGACAGGCACTCAAACTCAACATGTGCAAAACGAAATGTGAAATGTTTTACCCTAAACACAATAATCCTATTTTAGTTACTGGTCCCATAATCATTTTCCTTTTCCTCCTCTCTTCTCCATATAGCCTCCTCTTTGCACAGTTACAAAAGTGCAGAATGTTTGGATAGGAAAGCCAGGAACACAACCACTAATCCTATGCTTGAGCCTTCTCTGCAACATATAGTCTTTATGTGGACATTTGTAGCAATGGGGACATTTCCTGATAAGGCAGCCTATCCCATTTATGAACAGCCTCTGTTGTTAGAAAGTTTCCAAATACACTGAGTCAGAGTTAGACTTTTTAGAAATTCTATTTATGTTTTAATTCAGTCTCCAGAAGCCATGCAACATAAACTTAATTCCTCTTCTACTTATGAGGATTGTTCAATGTCTTGGCTGCACTGATTTTTTTTTCTCTAAGTTAAATATTTCTTGCTCCATTGACATAGTTTCATATCTTCTCTCTCATTCTTGCCTCTGATATTTCAACATAATATATTTGCCTATTAAGAATGTGATTGTCAAATGGCCCACCAATTTTAATAGTTAAGTCACAGACTATAAATAGAATCCATATTGGTTGCTTTAAATTCTGTGCCTCTGTGAATATCACTTGAGCATATGTTTACTTACTTGGGAATCACATTAAACACAGATATTTGTATTGGACTCATTTTTATGTAAATCCACTATATCTTGGATATGTAATGTAATTAAGCTAAATCTTATACACTATATTTTAATGTTGTGATTATATTTGCAGGTTGGCCCATTTGCACTAGCAAGCCTATCTAGACACCACTGATTCTGATTCTTTCACTCACTGTGATTTGTTCTGTGTCTTAGATCAATGTTATCAAAATATTGATTAGTAAACCCATATTTCATACATGTCATTGGATACTAATATCATAAAAATGTATACAGAACAAGATGTAAGTCAGAATTCTGTTGTATACTAGACTTCTGTCCAAGTTATGTCGTCCCCTTAATTAACCCCCTCCCAGGCTAACTGATATGATGATTTAACCAACTAAAGGTGAAAATGACAGTTCTTGCTAAATTATTTTTCATTTTCACTTCAAATGATTCCTATGCTCTGTTACATCTTTATTGGGGGCTCCAATAACACTTCTGCTGACCATTTGATGTCACAGTGCTCTTAGGTTTTGGTTTTTTCTCTCTGATTTTTATCTTTCTGTGTTTCAATTTGGATAATTTCTATTGATGTTGACATATTTTCAAGCTCATCAATTTATTCCTATGCTGCTTTCACTCTACTGATGAACCCATTGAAAGAATTCATTTGACGTGATTTTTAATTTATCGTTTTCATTTTTCTACTGAGAGTCTGTATTTGTTTATGCAAATTGTCAAACATTTCCATTAGACAAGATGTTAGCAAAGTTTATTTTTGTAAAGGGCAAGACAGTAAATATTTTAGGCTTTAATGGCACTATGGCCTTAGAACTATTAAACTCTGCCATTGTGGTGCAAAGATATCCATAAGTAATCAGAAATGAATGGGTGTGGCTGTGTTCAATAAAACTTTACTTATGAAAACAAGCAGTAATCTGAATTTCGCCCATGGGTCATTGTTTGCTGACCACTCCTCTAGATCCTTTAAGATATTGATTGTAGTTATTTTAATTTTGTTGTCTGATAGTTCTAGTCATCTCTGAGTCTGGTTATACTGACTACTTTATCTCTTGACAACGGGTTATTTTCTATATTACCTGTTAGTCTCATAATTTTTTTTGTCGAATGTTAGAAATGACATGTTGAAGAACAGAAGAGACTGAAATAAATATTATTTACAAAAGGAAGTGGGTACATCTCTGTTAGGCCATTATATAGAGAATTTAATCAGTCTGGTAAATATTTCAGCTGGATTTTTTTTTTCTGTGTGGTTGTTGTTACAATGATTATCTCTAGTGTAATAAGCCTTCGAACCTCTCTAATAGTGAACTGCTTTTATCTTGTACTTTGGGTAAGGAATGGTGCTAGAAGCTTTTTCTCAGTGTTCCAGCTCCACTATGAGCTATATTATGTGCCCATCCCAGAGGAAGTCTTATGCCTCCTCTCATCCCTCCCTGGTGGTATACTGCTGTTGTTTGTTACTGGGAGTTGGATTTATGGCATGGGTAGAGAGAAGGAGGTTTTCTTATGGAATACTACTTGAATTAACTCATGTTTCGGCATATTTTCCTGCTTAAAAGGTATTATAATGATCCAAATAAGTGTTTTGACAAATTTTCATTTGCGGTACCTCATCAAATTGTTGGACTAGTAACTTTAAGAAAGCAAAAATAAGTAGTGATTTTAGACATGAGTTTTTTTGGAAGTAGTGCTGGTTCCCAGTAACTGTTGTTTCCTCTATAGAGTCTATGAAAACACACATAATTGATTCAATAATATTTTATAAAATCTTGCCAGAAGTTGATGTCAAGAGAACCTATCTCTAGATTATAGAATCAAACTTACCCCTTTTTATCCTGTAATAATATTTGCTCTTCTATAATTTTCTATATCTCCCTCACATTCTCTGGGGTTTAAAGTGGTTTATATAATCACACATTTGAACTTCTCTTAAAGTCTTTTTGAGTAATTTGGCCTAAGCTTTCTTTTAATATGTATATTCTTTACTGGACAGATGTCATTAGAATTTATGTTACTGGTATAGGCAACTATATTCTTTTATTTATTTATTCAGCAAAAGTATATTCAGTACTTAATATGTGTTCAAGTTTTAGGTTAAATGCTTGAGAAACAAATTTGAATAAAATTTATTCCCTGACTTCAAGAAACTCCCAGTCTAGACGTGAAGGCAGACATATAACAAATAATTCAGTAGTAGAATATAATAAAAGCAACAATAGGACAATGGCTGGTAAATTATAATGAGAGTTGGGAAAGGAGATTTAAGGTTTCGGAAGTTGGTGATATCCTCAGAAAGTCTTAAAAAGAGGTATAACATTTCACTTGATACATCATACAGGAAAGAGTATTCCAGATAATGTAAAAACACTTCAAAGCAGTGAAGGTGGAAAGTACCATGGCGCTTGCATTTGCATATATTCCAGCAATGATGGTACATGATGGCAGGTAGTGGAAAGAGATGCAGCTGGAGAGGGGGTAAGGTTGGGCTGTGAATGTCATGATGCCCATTTAGGAATATTGAGACTTTGTCCTGTAGGTGATTAGGACTAATGGAAGGATTTTAAATAGAGGTAGGGCATGATGAGATTTACATTTTGGAAAGTGTGCTTTGGTTGCGTGCATGCAATGAGTCAATGCAGCTTTATTGTTTAGGCTTTGCAGGTGCAATGCGTAGGACTCATATGCTTTACAAGGGCCCACACATTGTTTGGGGCATAGACATGGGGAAGGGAATATTGGTTTCATAACCGGAAAGCTGCCAAATCAAAATAATTTTAAATAAATGCCTATAAACCATGGAATTATGCTAACTTTTTAATGATAGCTCAATGAAGCTGTTAATAGTTTCATTCAAATTTGGTAAATGTTGTGGGGAACCAGGATGTACAGAGCATACTCACATAGTAACTTCATTTTAGTCTCTGTGTTTCTTCAAATTCAGTCTCTGGGGTAGCTTTTCCCCTTTTCTTCAGATAAAATATAAAGAAGCTTCCATGGCTTCTCTGGTTATTGTTTGGGAATTAAACATCCTATGGTCATTCTAGTTCCCTAAACAGTCTTAGTTCAATAATTAGAAAGATTACTTCCATTGATAATCAAAACTACATGCATATTTAAAATTAATTTTGTTTTTCTCCTTTGCTTTGTAACTTTTTGGGGGCAATGGCCTGTGTGTACAAGAGGTTTGATTGACTTCTTCTGTATTCACCTCTGAAGGTTTTTAATCCATTTTCCACTCAGTAACTGACTTTGCATCTTCCAGAGTTGAAGCAGGAGAGGGGGAACCTGGTTAAAAATGGAATTGTACAAAATGTTCACATGTTATATAGGAGGTAAGTATATAGCTTGGCAACTAATCAGAATTGAGAGTGAGAGAAAAGATGCATGGAAAATGACTTCTGGATTGTGTTACCTGCTACAGTGGTACCTCTACCTAAATTAGGCTCTGCATTTATTCCTTCAAGAAATATTAACTACCTACCTTATATTTACATCCACATGGATAAGACATTTTTAATCCTTGAGCAGCTTACAGTCCATTAGGGAGAGTAGTAAACAAACAATTAAAATGTGCTATGGTAAGAACTTCATCAAAGTTATGCCTTGGAGATCATGGGAGCCCAAAGGCATATCCCATGCAGCTGGGAGTGAAATCGGAGGAGGCAGCCTCTGGAAATGTGTGTTGGCCAGTCCGTGTTGGCTGGTCAAGTTATGTGTGAGCTTAGGTTGGCAAATATTGACACGAGTACCTGTGAAGATGTGAAATTGGGTGTTAGTCATAACGATCTAGGGCTAAGGAAAGGGTTTGATTTGCTATAGCAGTTTAGGAGTCATCAGCAAACAGGTGTAAGCAGATAGAAGGAGGTACATCATCTAGGGAAAATATTCACTCTCTTGCTAATATTCATGTGGGGTGCAACAGGGGCATGGAGAATATGTTAGAGATAAGTAGGAGAAGGAGACTGGGGAGAACTGGTAAGAGGAATAGGAGAACATTGAAAGAGAGGAGTTATAGAAGCCAAAGGAGAAGAACTTTTCAGGTATAAGAGACTTACCGTTACTGTAAATGCTGCCAGGGGCTCAAGTTTTGGGTAGAGGAACCAGCAAGAATTGCTGGTCAGTGACCTGGATCTTCCTTAGCTTCTACTTACAGCCTGTGACTTGGGGCAAGTTATCTAACCATTCAGCAGTAAACATGGTCTTTGTGCTCTCTGAATTGTTTCACAGAGCACAGGGTGTTGATTGTTTTTCCAGAAAAGCCACATTCATCATTTGTGCTGAAAGTGTACCAAAACAGGGTGTCCAGAGACCCTTCCTCTGCTTCCCTGACCTCTGTGTCTTTCTTCTAGGCAAATATCCTCCCACATTATCCAAATCATTTGGTTTCTGACTCCCTGCCTCTCACTGGGTTCCCCCATCCTGCAATTCAAGGCTCCTGGCATGTGGCGCTGCACACAGATGTTTCCATCCTGTGAGTGCTTGACTGTTTCTGTGGCAATGTCTCTGAGCAGGTGTTCTGGGGTGTACCTCCCGCTTTTTCTGCTGCTGTGTTTTCTGTGCAAACACCAGATTGCACTGCTGTTTTCTTTTATCTGGAGAGAGCCCAATTCATGATGATGATAAAGTGGGATGTGCTTTCAGGCTGTTGGTGCAGTGGTTTTGCAGAACAGAGTATTAGGCCAAAAAAGTTTATGGATTGTAATTTTGAGCTACGACTTTATCTGCTCATGGCCTGCTGTCTGTGGCTTGTCTTCTGTTGGACTGGTGTTCTACAAGAACATCTTTTATCTTGACTTCCTACCCAAGCCCCATGTTCCCGTGTGTCTCCTAGGTCTTTTGTACTTGTTCACCCTCCCGTGAGCCTTCCCAGATATGCTGGGGTCTTCATCTCCTGACATGTGAGGTTAGAAGATGGAGTCAAAGAGTCTATGGAATCACTGTATTTTACAATAATAGATTTGAAGAGCCTTGGTGAAAGTAGGGAAGAAGCAGGGCTACCTGCTGGGCCTGCTTGCAGGAAGATGAACTGTCCACATGAAGGTCAACAGTGAGCGTGTTACAGTGGCCTGACTTCCTTTTCTCTGTTTTTCTCTTTGTTTGCGAACTTGTCTTTGCTTTCTGAGAATTTGACTGTAGCAAGGGACCCAGGGATATGGAAGACAAACTCCTGCTTTTAAAGAGGATGCTGTTTTACCTTACCTCCTGATTGCCCTTTGGGAATTCTTTACCTTGCAAGAGCTTTTCATTCTTGCTTTGTTCCATTTATCGCAAGTAAACACACTTTTTGTCGTTGTGTGATAAAATGGGTTGCATTTACCTGACACTGGCCACCTCTCCTTATTGGAAATAATCTTCTTGAAGCTGCTCATGATCCCTACCCAGAAGCCTGTAGACAGAGCTTGCCCAGAGGCATTTGTTTGAATGTTTTAAGTAGAAACTTAGAGAGTTAGGAAGAGATGCCAGAGGGAATGGTGGTGAAGTCAGAGGAACCAAAGGAGAAAGGGGTCCTGGGGTAACTCACAAATCAACCAGCCTAAAATTCTACCCATATCCAGATAAGGCAACTGGCTGATGAGAGACAGTGGTGGAACTCAGACCTGAGTAATCTTATGGCCACCAGTGTGAAGTATATTTTATAATCAAAGCTTTTCTCACTTTACATAGCAGATCATGTTCTGAAAATTTGTATGCAACTTAGTTATTTTAGATGCTTGTGGGGGACATTTTCTCTTTGAGAGAAGCCAGTAATACGTTTACTTATAAAGTGAAGCATATGACATTGGGAAAAACATATGACCTTTAGAAGCAGGCACACCTGAATCAAACTGTGGCTTTTTCACTTCATTCATTCATTTATTCAGCCATTCATTCACTCAGAAATGTTTATCAAGAGCATTCACTGTTCTAGGCATAATGCCAAGCTGACGCTCGTGCATTTTCTGTGTCAGCTTGGATAATTTAGTAACTTCTCTGAGACTCAATTTCTCATCTATAAAATATGAACACTATTACTTACCTTGCAAGTTGTCATGAAAGTTAAAATAAAGATACAGTTTCTGGCATACATCAATATTTTTTATATTGAGGATGATAATTATGCGAGTAATATCCCATTTCATATGTTATATGAGTTTTTTTAAGTGAAGACCACCTATTTACAATGACTTATGATAATGTTATTCTTACCAAGCTTCCCTGAGTAAACATTTCTCTGTCACTGATAGATTAAACTTCTACTCACTCAAACTCATTGAGGTGGAGATTTCAGAAATCAAGTCAAATTGCAAATGTTATGGCTATGACTGGAATTGGCTTCCTCCTTTGTAGAAGAGTTCTAAAATAGCATAGGACCGGAAGTCCATAGGCATGGCTTTGTCTTAGTTCTGCAACTACATAACCTGGGTTTTCTTTGTTTTACCTGTCTTTGGATTTCACTTTCTCCATCTTTGAAATAGTTATAATAATTATTTCCTTGACTACTTTGTAGTGATTTTGCAGAGATTAAATGCAATAGATAATAGTGCATTTTAATCCTTTATTGCATAATTTTTGAGTTTTGTTTCCTTATTTTTAAGGGAGGAATGAGAATAGCTAGGAGTCCCTTGCTCAGTTTTATGTATTCTTGCAAAGTATCCTATTGTATTACCTTTTAAAAATTTGCACACTCAGATTCCTGTTCTGAATTATAAGCGACAATGATGGTGGATCCCAATATGAGGAAGAAGGGTTTGCCAAAGTTTAAATTTACAAGCTAGACATATTTGAAAATGAAAGCTTACATTAGGAAGTGTTTATTTTACAAAAGGGTTTCTTTGACTTTCATAAAGTGATAAGGACCAATAGCGATGCACTTAAAGCATGGGTTTCATGTTTTAGGAATAGCACTATTGCACAATTTGAATTATATCTGCACAGTAACATTAGAGTATAGGCTAGGAGCTGGATTTTTTGTCCATTACCCAACTAAGTGTACACAGTAATGAGATGAACAAGTCCCCACAGCAACATGAAACACTCCTAAGTTTACTGTTATATGTTTAGCATAGGACTTTGGATTGAGGTTTGTTTCAAATGAATTCCAAAGAACTTTATAGTTAAGAGGTCTAGAAAGAAATTAAGTCAAACAGATCTAAAATATAATTATTCAATCCACAAGTCTTCTGTGAGTGCCTGTTGTGGGTACTTGGCACCTGCTGGGAGATGTGCAGTTCAGAAGGCTTTACTGAAGAAGTGCCATTGGAGTTGAATCTTGAAAGTTGCATAGGTATTGATTAAGTGAAAAAGGGATCTAAGGGAAAACCAACCACAAAGGACTGTGTGACCAACTTAGAAGGGTACTAGAACCTAGGGAGCTGGTTTGAGCATAGGGTACATGTAGAGAAACTGTGATAGGGGAGGCTGGAGAGATAGCCAGGAACCAAACTGAGGGAGCCTCCTAGGCCATGCTGTAAAGTTTCAGTAGATGCAGGCAAAGGAGTGAGTGCTTGATAAAACAGCCACCAGCCCATTCTACTCCAGACATTTCCTCTCTGAATTTTCTCACTGAGCCCAGGCAATGGTGTTTTGTTATTATGCAGAAAGGATTATAATTTATTTGCTAAATATTGTACTCCTTGGCCCAGAATGCTGATGAGCTAAGGTTTATGTAGACATGTTCCAGCCTGGATAAGTCATGTTTAATGCCTTTTACCCATTAATTTAGCATAATGATAAACTATATGGATCATTTTTTTCCTGAAGTGCTTGCTCTCTACTTCATGTGTATAGCATTTATGGGGTTATTAAAATGTTATTATGGAATCATATTAATGGGTTGTGAGTGTACCTGATCTCTAAGAAAGTACTAGATAGCACAGGTAAAGCCAGTGAGATCTGAGTTGGGGGCCCAGAAGAGAAAGTGAGGGTCAAAGAGAGAAGTCATTAATTGATGAAGATTTTGAAGAGGAACTTGGTGACAGAAACAAGGAATGATAGAAAATCCAAAAGCTCAAGACCAGGACTCTAAATTGATTTTGGAAGCACTTGGAAATAGATTAAATTGCAAATGTACATTCTTTTTGCTGTGCAAATGCTTCTTTGGTCAGAGACATCTGGAGATACCTTTATCCAAGGCAAATCCAGGCATCAAGCTACAAGGCTGGGAGGGCTTGAGCTTTCCCAAGATTGCAGAAATACAAAATAAAAATGTTCCAAGAAAAGTCAGAAGTTGTTGGCTATGGAGTTGGTGACAGACTGAATGCAGGGAGTCCTCCAATCTGGGAGGACTCCTTAGCTACTTGGCTGTTAGGACCCAGCAGGGAATGGCACTGCTCCATGCTTTCTTGTTGTTAATCATTTTTCTCATTTTCCCTAGTTGTTAACCCTAGGACCATACTAATCAACTCCGTATTTCCCTGGGATCAGCAGCTTGCCCGTGGCTTACATGGTTCCTTGCTTATTACATCTGAGTTTAATCATTGTCCAGACTGAGTTCCGTCTTCCTTGCAATTTCACCCCTGATTCAGTTGGTGTTTTACCAGAAAATGTAGCTGTATAGAAATGGAAAGAATATGTCCAGAGACAGGAGAGACAAGAAGAGAAAGCCTCATCCAGAAAAAGGAGGTAGGACTCCAGAGTGACATATGGATTCCCCCTTTCCCCCACTTCTAAGACAGTAATGGGAAAAATCAGAAAAATTTAAAAAAAAATCGATATTGTTTTTGACTTGTTGCATTTCTTCTTTTTCTCATTGTATGAAGTATAATCCAGATAAGTGAACTAGGGAGCATAATAGTTTTGGTTTTGATTAAATCAAAAGCTTCCAAATGCAGTCAACTTGACATTTAAGTAGGAATTGTCTGGAAGTTATGTTTGGCTTCCCCTCCCATCTTTGTCTGCACAACCTCTTTCCTTCTAGGAGTCCTTCACATTTCAGAAACAGAGTGTGGAGGAGGCAGAACTAAGTCAATCATGGGTTCTTCAATTACTAGAAACTGTCATGCTGACCAACATCAATTGATGCCGTAAGACATCAGAGATGTTATTTATCGCTCTACTCTCTAAAGTTGTCTAATTTGGAGATGGCAAAGATTAAAATCAGTTCCTTAGAGACCAGACCAGCTCTCAAAATCTTAAGAGAATTTATGAATAGATGCAGGTGTATTTTTTTTTCCAGAACATTCTGTCAGCTATTCTGATACCTTGAGGAATACTTGACTTAAGAGAATGGAGTATTTTTCATCACTATACAAACATCCCATTATGTTTCCCATTTTTAAAATAAATAAACCTATATATCTTGACCTCATTTTTCACTTAACCATCTCATTTTTCTCCTTTAAAAGGAAATCTCCTCAAAAGAATTATCTATAGTAAACATTGTTCCTAAGTTTTCTTTCTGTTTTTCCTTGAATTCACCCAAATTAGGCTTTCAGATCCACCACTTCAATAAAAATTGCTCTTCTCAAGATTACCAGAAACTCTGTTTGATAAATCCTGTAATTACTTCTTAGTCTTTGCCCTGTTGGCCTATCAGCAGCATTTGATACAATCTGTTACCTTTTCCCACTGAAAATACTTTCTTAGTTTGACTTCCAGGTAAAACACATACTCTCATTTTTCTCCAACCTCACAGCTGCTCCGTCTCAGTTTTCACCATTGGTTACTTCCTGTCTCCATCACTTTTTACAAATTTTTTATTTTTATTTATTTTTTAAATTTAAAAGTTTTTTTTTTTCAGCTTTTAAGTTAGGGGGTATATGTGAAGGATTTTCACATAGGGAAACATGTCATGGGGGTTAGCTGTGCATATTATTTCATCACGCTTCTTAACGTTGGCGTGTTGCAGTTTTCAGCACCTGGTTATTTTCATCACTCTGTCTATGCTTATCTCCCCATGATCTCACTCAACTACATGGTATATAAATCACCTACAAAACAGGATTTCCAAGTTTCTGTTCCCAGTCTGGACCTTTTTCCCGAGTTCCACACTTACAGATGTCCAACTGAGTACTCAGTATTTCCACTTAGATGTTTGATAGAAATCCTAAAACTAATATATTCAAAATTGCTCCTGATATGTTTCCAAAATCTGGCTCCTCTTGGAGTTTTCTTTTTCTCAGTTAATGGCAGACTTTCCATCTGGTTGTGTAAGCGAAAATGCTAACTTACACCCTTGACTCCTGTAGCTCACCATCAGCAAGCAAATCCTATTGACTCCACTTTTGAAATATATTTGAGATTGGCTCACTTCTCACCCACATCACTGTTGTCATTCTGGTCCAAGTCATTATTCTGGCTCTGGATTACTGTACTGTATTCTCTGAGGAGCAGAGAATAAGCATGCACAAGCATGCCATAGAGTCCAGAAGATAATGTAGGTTACTGGTTCAGTGATTTAAGAATGAGGTGACGAGTCATTCTTGAATGGACTCAGCAGGAATGATATATACACAGAGGACTATGCCCGTTATTTTTGCCCGTTTCCCCTCCTGCCAGCCTCAGATCCATTCTCCACAATTGTGTGTCCTGCTCTGTTCTTCAGAAGCCTGACTTCTATGGTCTACATCTGCTAGGCTCTCTTACCCTCACTTTGTTAGGGTTCAGGCAAATGGAAGACATGGGCAGGGTCTCAGAGGACAAGGGCATGGAAGACCATCCCTGCACCCCCACCAGACACCAGAGGGTGACCGCCCCTCAGCCACAGTGCGTGCCACCCTGCCTTTAAGCATTGTTGCATCTTTCTCTGGGCCTTGGAAACGCCGTTTCCTCCCGCAGCTCCTTCAGGACATCAGAATGTTAATAGCTTTCTTTCCCCATCCCTGCTTGTCTCACCATTTCTAGATAATTCCTTTAGTGCTACCCAAACCTCTTTAAATAATCTTTTCATTGGGCTCTTTCTGGTAAACTTTTCTGAGGATTTCTTCTATTTCCTGCTGAGACTATAACTAACATAAATAGAATTACTTTTTCATTGTAAAATACATAATAAATTAATGAATTTGTTACATTTGATGAAAATAAAGTATTATAAAACATGTTACTCATGGAAAAGTAAAGAATATGATAATCTAGAAGAAAGAAAAATGATCAGCCCTAACTGTATGCCACCAGATAATCACTGTTATCATTTTGATGAATTTTATTTTGGGGCTTCAATTTTTTATTGTATTAAATTTTTTATTTGCATAATTTTAGTTTCCTTTTGATGTTTAAAAACATTTACTTCTTAATATAAAAGAAATGTATTGTAGAAAATTTGTATTATAGATAAGATATAAAGAACAACACAATCAAAAGTTCTATAATTTTAAAATAAGCTTGGAAAAGATTTAATTTTTTAAAAAATCTTTTTTCTTTGGATTTTAATATAGTTCCTATTTTATATTACCTGGTGATTTTAAAGTATAGTCAATACAGATCAGTCACAAACAAGACAAAGAAATAAAAAAAGGCTCTAGTAATATCAACTTCTAGTTAGTTTTTATTATTCTTAATATAAAGAAAACTTACTGTAGCCCTTAAATAGGAGCTTAAATTATGGAAATAAGTTATTCAATCACCTGATATAAGAGCTGCTTCTATATATGCTTTGTGTAACACTGCTTTTTGGAGAAGAGAGAAAGACTTTATCTGGTGATTCTCCCAGTAGTAAACTAAAAACTTGTAAAAACTATATCTATTGGCTGGGCGAGGTGGCTCACACCTGTAATCCCAGCACTTTGGGAAGTCAAGAAGGGTGGATCACCTGAGGTCAGGAGTTCGAGAATAGCCTGGCCAAAATTGTGAAACCCCCGTCTCTACTAAAAATACAAAAATTAGCTGGGTGTGGTGGTGGATGCCTGTAATTTCAGCTACTCGGGAGGAGACAGGAAAATTGCTTGAATCCAGGAGTCAGAGGTTGCAGTGAGCTGAGATCATGCCACTGCACTCCAGCCTGGGTGACAGAGTGAGACTCCATCTCAAAAGCAAATAAAAACAAAAACAAAAACCTCTCTAACTATTGTTTGTGTTATTTGTCACAGTGCAGTGATCGCTGTTTCTTCAAACAGGTTCCCACACAAGTGGGAAGCAAGATGTGTCTCAAAAAAGATTGCCTGGTTCTAGGAGAAGAAGGAAAGTTGCTGAGGAGTCACTATATGAAGTATAGCAGGCCCAATTTTGTGCCTAGGATATAGGACAGAAATTTCAGCATATAAATAAATTGATTCTGAATCCGTGGTCCAACTGAGCAATAAAAAGTCCTCAAATTGTTTTACATCGTAACTTTCCTCATGAAGATTTATTAATTTTGATTTTCCCTTGGTTACTTAGTATGTCTTCAAATAATTATTTCAAAGATGGCAGATATATCCATGCTAGCTCCCTCTTTGTTGGTCTAAGACATGAAAGACAATTACTTGTGTATTTAATTATGTTCCAATATTTTTTCCTGCAAAATTCTAGATATTTTATCTTTTTTGATATAGTGTAATGAAAAAAGACATCAGCAGATTCCTGTCCCTTTATAACACATATTATCCAGATCTTTGCTTAAAAAATTTGCAATTTATAATTTTTACTGACAATTTAAGATGATTTCCAGTTGTTTAGATAAGGCTTTTTTCCCCATTGATATGACCAAGAATGCATAATAATCCCTGTTAACCAATATATAACATATTATCTGTTTTGTCTCACATCTCTGAAAATATTTTTCCTTTATTATGGATTCATTGCTAATTTAAAAAAAATATATTTTATTATATTTATATCATATGATATATAATATATATCATGTTAATATTACTGTATTATAATACATTGTATCATATTTTCTTAAAATCTTGTATTATATACTAATCTATGAAGAATGGATTAGATCTCTATATTTATCATTTTCTCCCTTGTTATTTTCATGTCCTTTTCATTTTCTCCACCATTATCCAGGAGCTTCTGAAGATTGTTTTAATGTCGATTTGATTTTTTGCAGAGTTTTAAAAATCTGAGGTTTACAGTTTGGGGAAAATTTGATGTTCACGTATCTTAGCCCAAGGCCTAGTTGCTTGCTTAAAAATAAATTTTATTGAGGTAAAATTTACCTTCAACAAACTACATCCATTTAAAGTCTACAATTCAGTGAGTATTGACAGAGCTATGCACCGTGAAATCACCACCAAACCCAAGACACGAAGTAATTCCATCACTCCCTAAAATGTTTTCTGATGCCTCTTTGCAGTCTAGGCCTCCCTCCATCCTCAGGTTTTATTTCTGTCACTTTAGTTTAAAATTTTTGAAATTTTCATAAGAATGTAATAATATGTATATAATCTTTGCTTTTTGGTTGCTTTCAGTTACTATAATGATTCTTAATTTCATCCATGTTGTTTCATGTATCAATAGTTCCTTTTATTGTTGAGTAGCATACCACTGTATAATGTACCATATTTTTATTCATTTATTGATGAACATATGATTATATGATTTTTAACAACTGGTGATGAAATAACTGGATATCTGTATGGAGAAAAAATGAACTTTAATTTTTATCTCAAAATTAAAAATTTTGCTATCTACAAAAATTGACTCTGAATACATTATAGACTTAGGCATAAGAGCTAAACCTACAAAACTTCTGGAAGAAAACATAGGAAAACTCTCTGTGACAATCAGTTAGCAATAATATCTTAAACAGAACATGAATCGCAAAAGAAAAACTTGATAAATTAACCCTCATCAAAATTTTTTAACAAATTGTTCTCCCAAAAGAAATAGTTAAGAAAATGAAAAGATAGCTATAGACTAAGAGAAATTATTTGCAAATTATGTGTTTTTTAAACTGATTGTATCCAGAGTATGAAATGAACCCTTACTTAACAACTCCAGTAATAAGGAGACAAACAACCCAATGGGTAAAACATTCAAACCGACACTTTATTGAAGAAATATGAATGGCCAATAAATAGGTAAAAAGGTACTCAATGCTACTTATCAGAAAAATGCAAATTAAAATCACAATGAGAGCTTGTTTGGAGCTTACAGCAGGGGAGTGCAGCTACTCATATACCCTTAACAGAATAACAGTCCTCCTCTATTGAGGAAGGTTGTCCTCTTTGTCCTAGTGCATCGCTTTGGGAAGGACACACCTGGAGTGGTGATGAAGGAAGGGGACACCCACCTAGCCAGCAAGATCAGTGAATCAACTCTGGCAATCAGTGGGATGACAGATAGGGCAGCCAGTTCACTCCTGTGGTACATATACACAATGGAGTACTACTTAGCCATAAAAAAAAAGATCATGTCATTTGCAACAACATGGATGGAACTGGAGGCCATTATATTAAGAGAAATAAACCTGGCACAGAAAGACAGTCTTTGCATGTTATCACTTATTTGTGAGAGCTAAAAATTATGATAATTGAATTCATGGAGATAGAGAGGAGAAGGATGGTTACCAGAGGCTGGGAAGGCTTGGGGTTGAGAGGAATGTGGAACTGGTTAATGGACACAAAAACAGAACGAATAAGATCTAGCATTTGGTAGCACAACTGGTTGACTACAATCAGAAATAATTTAATTGTACATTTAAAAATAAAGAGTACAATTTAATTGTTTACAACAGAAAGGGTAAAGCCTTGAGGTGATGGATACCCCATTTATCCTCATGTGATTATTATGCATTGCATACCTGTATTAAAACATCTCATGTAACCCGTAAATATATACACTTATTTTGTACCCAGAAAAATTAAGAAAAAAGAAAAGAAATGAGGTTGATTATTGGATTGAGTATCCCCAAAGCTACAGTTGGTATCTGAACTTGCAGTTGGTGTCCAAAGTTGGTGCCCTGGGAACTCCCAAACTGCAAAAGTGTTTTGCATTTGATCGTAGTGGTGGTAGCATGAGTCAGTTTGTCAAAAGTCATAGAATTATACACCAATCAGTGAAATTCACTGCATGTAAACTAGAAAATAAATAAAAAATGGAAAATTTACAAAAAAAAATTATGATAAGATGCCAACACATACTGTTAGAATAGTTAAAATGTAAAAGACTGACAATATCAGGTGGTGATACAAGTGCGGAGCAACTGGAACTCTCATGCAAAATGCTACAGTTCTGAAAATCAATTTGCCACTTTCTTGTAAAGTTACACTTACCATAGATGTAACAAAAACATATGTCCACATAAATACTTGTATGTGCTTGAATATTCATCACAGCATTTTCCATCATAGCGACCACCTGGAAACTACTTAAGTATTCATTAAATATGAATGTATAAATGAATTTTAATACATTCATACTATAGCAATAGTACTCAGTCATAAACTGTTCTACACAGCAACATGGATGAATTCCAAAATATTTTGTAAAATGAAAGCATTTGACAAAATTCTGTATGCTGTATAATTCCATTTATATGACAGTTTAGAAAAACCAAAACTATAGTGACAAAGAGCAGATCATTGGTTTTCTAGAGTTGGTATTTGTATTTGGAGATGGAGATTTACTGCAAAGAAGTAGGAAGATTTTTTGGATAGTAGAAATTTTCTACGTCTTGATTGTGGTGGTTGCATGAAGTTATATAGATGCCAGAATTCATCAAATTGTAAACATAGATCAAGTGACTTTTATTGTGTGTAAATTTTATCTTAATTAAACTGAGAGAAAAGTTGTTGTCTACTTGAGTTTAATATTTTTACTGGTAAGTTATATTTTTCAGGGAAATACCTATTTTTTCTCATTTTCACTTTTGGAATAAAGCTATTACTGGTACTTCCTTATGACATATAAAAATATGTTTCATATTGAATTCCATGTTCCTCACTGAATATTGTTTTTAGTATCTTATCCCTTTATCGCATTTGTCAAAACTTTGTTCTTTTTTTGCTTTGTTAAAGTGTTTTCAAAGAACCAATTTTGACATTGTTGCATTACTCATATTCTATTTTTATTAATTTTATTTCTATTAGTTTTGTTCTCTTAAATTGAGTTTATTCTATTATGTTGATTTTATTTCTTAGGGTGGATGATTTAGACCATTAATTTTCACCCTTTCCTTTTTTCTAATGTAGAGGTATACATTTCCTTGTAAACACTGTGCTAGCTTTTTCTCTCATGTTTAATAAGTAGTTTCTTTCTTTCTTTAAACTTCTAATTTCTATTTTTCATTATAATGTTTTTGATGCATGAGTTGTCACAAATGTATTTTATAGTTATCTTGCTGCTATTGAATCCTAACTTAGTTGTATTATGGTCAAGTCTGTATTCTTTAATTCATTCAATGAGTGTTTATTGAGGGTTATTATATTCAAGGCACTCTTTTCAATGTTGAGATTTCTTCAATGTATAAAGTATACAAAATCCTAACTCTTTGGTGCTTATATTCTAAAATAGGGAGAGAGGCCAGTAAATGTAATTAGTGAATAGAAATTTTAGAAGGCTGTAAGAGCTATGTAAATATAAAAGCAAGGGAAAGGATCTTGGCTTTGCTCTATATGTGTATGTGTGTGTGTGTGTCCACGTGTGCACACTTAATGCATGTAGTGTGTGTGTGTGTGTGTTATATGTGTTTTGTTAGGGAGATAGGGAATCACTTTAAATAGGGTGGTCAGAGAAAGGCTTTCCAAGAAGGTGAGTACACCTTGAAAGAAAAAAGGGATTCTTCTCAGGGGAAGAATATTCTAGTTGAAAGGAACATCCAGGGGAAAACCTTTGAGACAAGATCATGTCTGGTGTGTCAGAAGCAGCCAGTGTGAGTGCAGCAGAGACTGAGGGAAAGTGGCAGAAGAGGGCTGGAGAAAGGAGGGGTGGGGACGATTAATGCCACTCAGGCCTGGCAAGGGAACACAAGATCTTTATTTTTATCTAATCTTCATGAAAGAATTGTTTCCTCAAAAAGTACTTTAGTTTTCAGAAATTATTTTCAGAAATGGCTTTATTCTGACATCAAGGAGTAATTAGATAATTCTGATAGCACAGAACCTTTCTGGTTCTTGTGAAGACTTTGGCTGTAATCACTTATTCAGTGTTAAACCCAAGATCGTGCTCTCTTAATCTAATCTTTGTGTAGGAATCGTCCACTCATTTAGTCAACAATATTTATTTTTTAAAAAATTATTTATATAAATATTCTTATACTGACTTCAAGGAGAGTTAGGTGAATCAACTTTCAGTCATTCCATGTGGTCATTTCGTCTTAGAAATTTGAAGGACCTCAGCAGTTATTACCATAACAACAGGTCATTCTCTGACTTCTGCTTGAAAAATTCCAGTGGTTTTACTCCTGTTTGTAGCTGAATCTATTACTGGATCACTTTAAATTTTGCCAGTTTATCTTACAACAACCCATTATATATTTGAAAATAATTCCTACATTCCTCTTGAGTCATCTGGCCCTTAAATTCTAGCTCTTTCTTCTCGCAGACCTAATGTTTCAGACTCCTTGCTACTTTCACCCTCTTTTAGTCAAGGACATTGTAATTCCTACATTTCTATGTAAGAAAAATAGTCTTAAATATTTTGCTGATTTTTTTTTCCTAAGTAAAACTTTAACTGTGGTTACAGACCAAAATCAATTAGATCCTAGTGTTGGTAGTAATATTAAATATTTTGGCACATTATGAGAAGTGTTTCCTTCTCTTACAGGAAAGTTCTATAATGGATTTTCCTTCAGTTCTGGTGAAATTGATTAATTACTTCAACTTAATTGAATGTATGTAGTTTCTTTACCATTCAAGATCCTAAAAACCAAACTCAGCCATGAGTTAAGATCTTCCTGTTAGATTCCATCTGGGTTTATGATCTGCACCTCCCTTGCTGGCAAAGCAAGTGCTCAGCATGTTGCAAAATCAGAGGCTAGGGATAAACTTGGGTTAGTTTCTTACTCATGGTATGAATGAAGTTAAGATAAACCTGATGAGGTGGATCTTTTCCTGTTCCCACTGGAAAATACTTAAAAATATGATGATAAACATCACTTTCCCTGAGTGCCATGTAAATTTGTTTGGTTTTGGAAAAACTTTTAATTTATGAAAAAGTTAAATTGGCAGAAGAAGCTCTCAAGCTATATATAAACCATCTGTTCATTCATCCAATCCTCTCTACCCAACAAAGTTTCACTTTATACTTGGAAAGGTCTTCCAACATTACAGGGGATATTTCTTCCTTGGAATATCCTTTTAGACCTTTGAAATCCCATCTGTCATTCAAGTTTCAGCTAAAAATTATTTCAATATGAAATTTTCCTTAGCTTTCATCCAGGGTAGTACTTACTATTTTTTAAAAAATTTATTTATTGTACTTTAGGTTCTGGGGTACACGTGCAGATTATGCAGGATTGTTGCATACGTACATACATGGCAAGGTGGTTGACCACCTTCATCCCCCCATCACCTATATCTGGTATTTCTCCCCACATTTTCCCTCCCCACCCTCCCTACTACCTGCTGTCCCTCCCCTAGCTCCCCCCCAGCTGGCCACAGTATGTGATGCTTCCCTCCCTGTGTCCACGTGTTCTCAGATATTTTTCAAAAGAAGACATATATGAGGCCAACAAACATGAAAAAATGCTCATGATCACTGGTCATTAGAGAAATGCAACTCAAAACCACACTGAGATACCATCTCATGCCAGTTAGAATGGCGAACATTAAAAAACCTGGAGTACTTCATTAGGTGCCAAGATCCCCATGGGTGTCTTACCCCTAGCATCTATCTTACTTTGTTGGTGTCAAAATTATGTCTATCTACACATGATCAGGCTTCCATTCCCAACTCTCACTCCACATTGAGGATCCTGGTAGACGTTTCTCTCTCTTTTTTTTCTTGATTGTATAATATCTTAAAGCCCTTTGGTGGAATTTGTTATTATGGAAGTTACAGTGAGAGGAGCTACTTCTGACAATGGAGGACAAAAGTCTGGAAAATCGTCCTCTCCCATCCCAACAGTAGGGCACAGGCACATGACTTTAATCAGCTGATAGTGTGGTGCTATTTAGAACCTTAAATTGAAGCATTGACACTCGTAACTAGGGATTGTTGAAAACCAGTTTCAGCCATAGTGATGGCAGGAGCCTTGTGGGGATCATGGCTCCGGTTCAGCAGTGGCCTCTATTCACCAATGATGACATCCATGGTGTCTCATCCAGGGGACACCTCTAGATCTGGTGCCTGTCTATTTTCTGAGGCTGGCTGCTGGCTTTCATGTTGTAATTGCAAATGATCTAGTACTCTTCTAATAAACAACTTTTCAGTTCATTTTTGTTGTTTGCAACTGATAATCCTAACTGGTAGAAGAAGAATCTTTATTTTATCTAGATTTGAATATGGGGTATATAGTATGTGCTGGATCAATGTTTGCTGAATTATTTAGATCACGGGGAATATAATGTCTTTGAAAGCCAATGGAGGATTGTCAGGCTAAACTTTTCCCTCAACTAAATTGTCACATTAAATTTCAGAGTGTGAAACGTTAGACTGGGTTTTGAAATAGTCTTTCTCCCTCTAACCTCCTGTTTGCTTCTGAATGTAGGATCTCAGTATAGATTTTCAGCCGTTTGCAGATTAGCTTGTTGCCATTTTACCTTCTTCAGAATTATTGTGTTCAGTTGTGCTAGCAATCTCAAGCCTGAGAGCCAGTATACTTTTGGATTCCCAGAAAACTGAACTTGCTAAAGAATTTAAAGTACAGGAGAGACACAACCTAGTATTTTACTCCTTCCTCCTCCTGTGTGTCCTAGAGTGATTACTTTGGTTTTCTAACCCCTGGGAATCTAGGCCCAGAGGAGAGAGTGGTGCTATGTGGTTTCTCCCTTTCACAGTTTTGACTGGCCGTGATTTTGCCAAGAAATTCATAGATGAGAGCTGTCATCAGTGTTCCACTGAAACCAGAAGTGAAGGAGAAAAACAGCCCACTGTTTTCTGTAACCAGACCTACAGTGCACAGTTACCCCTTGGGTAGGAAAAATGGCCTGAGGGTTCCTGGTGATTTCACTGCTCTTCTGGCTTGTCACCTTCTGCCTGGGGTCTCCAGGCTCCAGCAGAGCCGTGTGTGGGGGGGGATGAGAACATCAGCCCGTCTGGAGGCTTCACCCCCTGACAGCGAGTGATGAGCGTCCTAATGGGCCTGTGATGGCTGCGGCCCTGCCTGGAGGCCTGGCATCTGCTCAGCAGCCGCCACAATACCGCACTGCTGGCCTTCCCCACAGCCTCAGGGGAGCCCCGCTCCAGGCTCGTACCACTCCACTGACTCTAGAAAGCTGTACGTTTCCACCATGGGGAGTGAGATAAGTATGCTTATCAACTGCCAGGCTTGGAATTAGTCTTCTTATGGAAATGCATCAGTCATTTCTCAGGACTGACCTTTTGTGGTAGTTCTTCTTGTAAATGATGTTTTGCTTTACCTGATTGCAGAAAAAAAATGAGAGCTTCATAATTAAGCGTGTGGTAGACAATATGGTAGTGGCCCTCTGTTTTCCCAGTTGTCTCAAAACAGCATTCTGCAGTAAGGTTTGGGGTAGCAGCTTTGGAAAAGATGAGACAGACTGAGAATTCCTCCGGGCTTCCTGGCTGCAGTTGTCCAAAAAGATAGTAGGTGGTTTCTGTGTGATTCTTGACCTGAAATAATGCCCCAGGTTTTTGACCAGGAATCTTCCATATATCAGTCTTAAGTGGAAAACCCCACTGAAGCCTCCTGTGTTTATTCTACATAGTGTATTATGGAGCCTAAGCACACAGCTTGCATTTCATAATTGGAACAAGAGAGCATTTGTTCTCTTTCCTGAGTGGCCACAAAGCATTTCTGAGAACATTGTGAGGCATAATTATGTTGATTTGACTTAGGCCAGAATCAATGGATTGTTTTCCTGAGAAAGATGAGAGACCTTCACTTGTCTATGCACCTGCAACCCACTCCACCACAACTCCTTTGGAAATAGCCTGTAAGAACATCACTCCTTGCACTTATTAGCAATACATCTAGGGCTGTTCCTATTAAGTAAACAGTTCTAAGGTCAATGGGATACACCAAATGGAATGTAACAAAAAGGTATCAAAATAGAACAGCCTTCTTTGTGATCATTAAGACAATGTTAAAAAGGGAGAAATCTATACTATTGACCCAACTTTGATATTTTCTGCTTTAGTTTAGGGTTGTCACCACAAATCTCAGTTATTAAGCTCGTTACATGTTGCAGAGGCTCCCTGAGCTGTGTGATTAATAATCCTCTTCTGAATGGAGTCATCACATATAGTGTAGTATTCTCTGGTGCATGAGAAATACAGCCACCAGGGCCAGCTAGTGCCATCGGCAGCCCAGGATAGCACCTTTTGTGTGACTGCTTTCTGACCAACTCTCTTATAACTACTAGTATACATCTTAAGTTGTGCTGAATGACAAATAAATCTTGCTGACAGTACTATGGGTATCTGTTCTTTATTGAATTTGGGCAAGTGTCGTTGAGAAGACTTCTCATGACCAAGGAGGGATACTGAGGGATGCCGAGATCACAGGTAACTCAGTCTGGCTCATTTGTCACCATTTACAATCGCTCCACAAATACTTAACCTGGTGGGTAAAATATCTAACTCATATAATATTATAACAACAACAAGAGCAGGTACATTAATACTATTTAGTGAGTATAATTACGTGATGGTAATTAAACAATCCCTTGATACTGGGAATCGGAGCTGCTTCTTTGAAATTTAGGTTTCATCACTGTATTAGTCTGTTCTCACACTGCTCATAATGTCATACCTGAGACTGGGTAATTTATAAAGGAAAAGAGGTTTCATGGACTCAGCATTCCACATGACTAACGAGACCTCACAATCATGGCAGAAAGCAAAGGGGGAGCAAAGTCATGTCTTACATGATGGCAGGCAAGAAAGAATGAGAGTCAAGCAAAAGGGGAAGCCTCTAACAAAACCATCAGATCACATGAGACTTACTTACTACCAAGAGAACAGTATGGAGGAAATAGCCCCATGATTGAGTTAGCTTCCACTGGTCCCTCCCACAACACTTCAGAATTATGGGAGCTATAATTCAAGATGAGATTGGATGGGGACACAGTCAAACCATATCAGTTACTCTAAGTTTTGTTGTGTCTCCTGAAGGAATTGGATATTAACTGTAGAAGACATTGGTTTTAGACAGGAAAACTAGAATTTGAAAGGTAGACCCCATACAGATTGGGAAGACTTGTAGACTGTCTCAAAGCTTTCTTATCTTGCATTTAGACTTTGAAAATGGGAACATAGCTGTGTGATTGTGGGTTCCTGCCCATAGGTAGGATGGGGACCAGGTTATGGGAGTCTTAAGAGGCAAGCAGCATCCTGTAGTTAGATTATCATGGGTTATGCTTTGTGGAGTTTTACTTGTTTTCTTCTCTCTTACAATTTGAGATTCTTGGAAAAATACTATTCATTTTATAAACTCTCCTCAAATTATACAGTAGGGTATTGAAGAAGAATTTTGGCTCCCTCATTGGGCTAGGACATGGTTTACAACAGAAACCATGCTTTCCTAGGCCAGTCACCACGGCTCACACCTGTAATCCCAGCATGTTGGGAGGCTGAGGAAGGTGGATCACTTGAGGTCAGGAGTTGATGAACTTGTCAGCACCAGTCAGTGGCCACTTGGGGCTGGAAATCAAGTCTTAAAGCATGTGGTCCAATGCGCTTGTCCTTGCTCCTTTTTGAGCACTTCCAATTGGTCTTTAAAAAAAACCAATATTTCTAGAAGTCCTAAGTGCTCTTCTCCTTACAAAGAGAGACTTATGGCAATGAGAATAATGGTGGTAATGCCAAAGTTTCATGGAGCAATTAATGTGTATCCTTGCAATCTTACCAATACTTTTCTGATATTTGATTTCCCCTGGGTGTCTGAGATCAGGGAAACCTTATTCTGTGCTAGAGCTCTATAATCATGGGCTAGGGGTGCACACTTTCTATAGGATTTCATTCTGAAGATTCTAAATAAGTCTGGTTCCCAAACATAGTTACAGTAACCTCTTTAAAATGGAAGTTTTTCATGACTCAGAATGGTCTGATTGCCTTTTTTCTTGTTGTAATTTTAGGTCTATGTAAAATCTAGCTTCCAGCAATGCAGGGAGGGAAACTGTGGTCAGAGGTGATTATGTGCCTGGGAGTTGTTTCCTAAAGGATATCAAGAGTCAGAGTGTGAGGATCTAACCAAGCTGAAGTGAACACCGTTTTTGAGTTGGGGACTTCTAAGCTCAGGTCCCACAATGTTTGAAGTCAATAAAACTTCTCCTAGATCCTGTTTTTACTCAAACTGTGGTTCTTAGGACCAGTAGCATTGGTATCCCCTGGGAACTTGTTAAAAATGTAGAATTTCATGCCCCATCTCAGGTCTGCTGAATTAGAAACTGCATTTTCAAGAGATCCTCAGGTGATTTAACTTGCACATTACAGTTGAGAAGCACTTTTCTAGAGAGTCTTAGGTGTTACTAAGGCACCTGACTGTGTTGGCTTTGGGCTGAGAAATGCATCGTTCTTCTGAGAGAAGAAGGAGGGCAAGATATTAGCCTCCATTAACTTAGAATCAAGCGTGTTGCCGAGTGAGTGTTGAAGCTGATGGAAGGCTGCGTTCATCAGTTTGTGTAAGTTTAACGTTATAGATAGCTGCAGCTATTCAAGTGTCCACAGACCAGTGGTATCAGCATCAGGTGAGAGCTTGTTAGAAATACAGACTCTCCAGCCCACCTCAGGCCTCCTAAATTAGAACCTGAATTTTAACAAGACCCTCAGGTTATTTGTATATACATTAAAATGTGAGAAACACTACTGTGGTCCCATCCAACGAGAAGAGCCCAGGCCAATTCCTTAATGAAGTAAGGAAGATATATCAGTGTCCACGGGAGGCTGTTTTGGAGGTGGATTCTTCTGGGAATTGTCTTGAGGTAAAGAAAAGTAACCAGATACACTCTAAGGAAGTGGTTCTTGAAGTTGGCTACACTCTCATTTCTCTCCATAGAGAGCTTTAAGGTAAGCCTAATGCCTGACACCTACTCCATGACAGTCTGATTTCATCATCCTGGGCCTGGCCTGGTCTTGGACAGGTTTTCAGCCTTTGCAAGTGAGTATCACATGCAGCCCGGTTTGAGAACCACTGCTCTAGATGGAACATGGAAGCCTGTCTTCAGTTTAGCTTCAGTTCTGGGTTAGATCTGAGATGAAACATTTGAAGACTTACTTGTGTTTTTCTTAATGTTAAAGTAAAAATGGCATTGTCTTCAGGGTCTTGAGAAAATGTGGGCCGAGTGGAAGTCCAGGAAGAAAGGTTGAAGAGTGTAATAATGAATTGAGGCCTCATGGGATGTACAGGGAGGTGAAGCCTGAGCTCAGTTCTCCGTAGCCAGAGGCACACATCCTGCATGTGATTCTCGTTTATTCTGAATGTCAGAAAATTCCAGTTATGACATCAGGGAAATTGTAAAATTTCAAAGCCTGAAGCAGCACTGGGAAACCATTTTGTTCAATCTCTTTTGATGAATACATTTGATGAATATCTGTTTTTTCCTTCTCCAAGTAATGATTCTTTCCTTAAAGGTCACAATGATTTCACCTATAACAATCTCATTTATTCTCTCTCATCCTACCCTTCCTTTCCCTTCCTTCCTTTTTTCCCTTCTTTCCCTCCTGCCTTCTTGCCTTCATTTCTTCCCTCTTTCTCGATTGAATGAAGAATTATTAAGCACTTTTTGTATGTCAAAATGTGATGTATCATCTTCTTTTTGACTATGTGTACATTGTGCTTTTCCAAACCCTTTCTTGTTAATCTCATTCTTTTTAAAGTTTGGTATCTAAAATATAACCCAGAACTTTAGTGAGGGCCTGGGAAAGAGAGAGAGTGAAAGGAGTTTGACTAAGGTGCCAGAATGTTTGTATTCAGTGTGTGAGGAGCTTGGAACCCTTGTTTATCTTTCCTTGTCCCAAAGCGACCCCCTGCAGAGTCACTTCATTTTGCCAAGGTCAGTTAGAATTAGATTCCTGTCTTGTGTTTATTCTTGTCTTATTTGTTGTCTATTAGCAAATCTGCCTAACTTAGTATAGTCTGCAAATTTGATGAGCACATTGTCGATTTCTTCATCTCAGCCATCAGTAAAGATATTGAATAGGCAATAAAGATATTAAATCTTGTCATACTCTGGGACAAAGGCATGGGTGTTTACAATAACAGTCAAGACCCAAGCAATCCTGTCAACTGAACTCATACTTTCTTCTGGGAATCAAGGCACCAAGCTCATGGGGATTTTATTTACACAAAGAACTTCCAATGACATTAGTGCTGTCAACCAGTCCCCTGATCCATCTTTGATCTATTGATATATATTGTGCTTCCAACCACTCTTCTCACTGTAGCCAACAGTCCTTCATTTTCACCCTCCTTTTTCGACTGGGTCTTTGTCTATATAGGCAAGTTGGGCTCTGGGCCATGTCAGTGCTAAAACACCTGCATCCTCCCCTTGATGTCTTATGACTTCTAGCCATGACTATTTCCACCATAACTTTTTTCTCCTCCCCAATTTATACTTACACTCTTCATGTCATAAAATTGACTCCCTGCAGTTCACTTGGAAAGCAGCACAGGATGCTGTTTTGATGTTGTCAGTGACCAAGATAGAAATGGGCTTTAATTATTTTAAATGCTTGAAATACAGTTCCTCATTCCCGTGGCAAGCTAGCAGATTGAACACACTTACCTTTGAGTTTTACTCTAACAGTTCCCGGATTGGGGTATAGAGAAAGTGCTTGGAATATTTTCGAGGCAATGATTCTTCATTCAGAAATGTCAGGTAGTCAGCAGCCTGTGGCAAGGACTCCTCTCAATGCTTCCTTTTTTCTTGGCCTCAGATTATCCCCTGACTTAGAAATAAAATGCCAGTACAGTTAATAATGTGACTGGCAGAGAGACATAGAGTCATTTGTCTCCATAGAGTGAAACAAAAGCCTGTATCAACCCAAACAAGCAGATGACAGTCCCTCTCCTGCAAAAGAACTTTTGCTCATCACTGTCCATCCAGGTGACTTTCAGTTTTTGCTTTAATTTAAACCACCCATTTGAAACACCAATCATAGTTCAAAATGAAGACGAATGTTGTGCTTCCCTTTAGACTTTGAAATGGGCACCCTGCCTGTTCTGTTTCTATACTGACCAGCTACACATACTGGACTTTAATTTCATTCTCTTACGATAGACTGTGAATTTTTTCACTGTTTCCATGTATGAAATGTTACTCAGGCTTCCAAGACTTCTTACCTCTTAGTGTCAATACCTGGAAAGCACAGCCCCTCTCTCTGCCTCTTTAGTGGTCTAAATGCTACTCCCAGCCTCAATGTCTTGATCATTCCCTACTTGGGTCATTAGGAAAACTTCTTTACCCTCTATAGCTTCCATCTCATAACTCTTGTTTGTCAGACATTTTGACACTTCGTGGGGACGTGGCTTGTAATGTTTACTGTTCATTCATTCACTCATCCATCAGCTACTTTTACTGAGTACCTACTATATGCCAAGGATTATAATAGGATACATGGCATAATGGTGAACAAAAATAGATATAGACCACCCTGCATAGAACTTATAGTCTGGTGAAGGACACAGGCATTAAGTAATCACAAATAATATAAAATTAATAGCTATTTTAAATGTTTCACAAATCATAAATATGGAGTGCTTTTAAAACTTTGATTTTTTTTGCCAACAAAGTAATTTTTGAGTGGAAATTGAAAGGATAAACAGAAGTTGTTTAGGAAGAGGGTAAGAAAGAGAGTAATCCTGCCAGAGGAGCAGCACTGCACAAAGCTTCATGGAGGAAGGAAGAAGGTCCATGTGATTTGGAGAGAAGCCTGTGTGCTGTGAGACAGAGTTCCAGAAGGTGGTAGAGTCCAGGCAGGTAGTGTCTACAAGACCTTATGAAAAATTCTGGTCTTTGGTCCTTATTCTATGAATAATGGAACACCATTAAGGGCTTTGTACCAAGGCAGAGACATAGCCTTCTTTTGTTTTGCAAGTTTTACACTGGGAGCCATCTGAGAAAACATTAAACAAGAGGAAGAATTTTGGGAAAAAATGGGGGCACCACTTAGTAAGTTATCTAGGAAAGAAATGTTGGCAGCTTAGGCCAGGGAACTAGTGGCAGAGATGGAAGGAGTTGAATATTTGAAAGATGAAGTGACTAGGACTCAATGATCACATGGTTGTAAGGGTTAAAGAAGGGACAATGACAAGAATCGTGCCCGTTTCTGGCATTCGGAACTGGCTGTAAGGTGATGTCAGTACAGAGACTGAATGAGAACCATATTCGAGGGGGAAAATCATGGGATTGGTCTGCATGCTGTAGATTTAATGTGTTTTTCAGTCATCCAAGCAAACCTTAATGTAAGGATCAGGAGCGCCAAGGAGAAGTCTGGGCTAGAGCCATTGATGTGGGAAGCTTGGATGTGCAGATGGCAATTAAAGCTCTGGATGTGGGTAAAAATGCTTAGAAAAAGAGGGTTACGTGCTTCCAGGTCTAACTAGGCCTTGCAGAATTATATTTCATTCTTCCTTTGTGCCCTTCATTATAGCAAGCATAAACCTGGGTTCATTCATTAAGTTTAGTTAATATTTACAAGACACTATGCTAGTCATGTGTACCAGTCTTTGTTGAATTTTCTTAGCTTTCCTATAATTTAGATATGATTACTTCCATTTTAGAGATACAGAAATTCACACTCAGCAGGATTAAATAAATATCCAACTCACATTAGTAGGAAGTGCCAAAGCTGTAGTAGAAACCATTGTTTTCCCCTCAAACCTCCACCCTGAGCTCCTGCTTATAAAAACCAACCAAAGGAGACCTCGGTAGATACTTGTTTGTTGATTGATGGATGCCAAATTAATTAAATGTCTGAGAATTAGTAAATGTTACTGATTTTCCATTTTTCTAATCAGTAGCTGTGAAATAAGCCTTGTTAAGTACAAGCTCCACCTCATACGAGCTCCTGCCTCTGGATTGGGGAATTGTGCAGAGCATATGAAGTGACAGCTGGCCAAGGTAAGCAAATAACAGGTGGCCTCGGGATCTGAAACTGTTTAAAAGCATCCACAAATCACCATGCTCCTCTTCAGCCCTCATGAAACAAGTCAATGAGTGGGAGGTCAAGTGTATTTGGGGTAATTAAAACTAACCTCAAAAAAGGCATTTCCTGGAAGTTGTACGCTGGTAGGGAGGAGCAAGGAGGTAGGGTGATGAACAACCCAGCTTGCAAGGCCAAGGGTTTCCCAGAACATAGAAAGAGGTGGAATTTTGAGGGTTATTTAAAGCATAGAAGATCATTGAGAATGGTATTGAATTGGGAAAAGAAAAAGGGATCCAAGTTGCCAGCCAAATTACCAGGAACATAAATCCCTTCAAATCTATTAATGAGAAGCTGTTAGGATATAACCCCAGAGTAATTGTGTACTTTCCCCAAGGCCTTCCAGAGACAATGATGGAATCATTATCCTGTATTCTTTGGATTTTCCAGTGGGAATTTCTGACCTGGCATCTAGGGAACTGGTTTCACTGAAGTTGAAGATGTGAAATCATTTTTACTTACTCTTTCTCTGCCTTCTCCCTGAACCAGTCCTATTTAAAAGAATATAAGCCATTTTTTGCAAAACTGCTGTAAACTTACTACTGACAAGATAAAATGCTGTAGAATTAATGAATTATCTGATATTTCAGGAAGTGAATTATTTGCTCATAAATAAGTATGGTATCCCCCCAATCAATTATAAAGCCTGCAAGAGCAGGCCATCTACAGTCTCAAGATTAAGGTCTTTGAATTCTTATTCATCGCTAGTTTATCTTCAGTGCATGCGTGGAGTAAGTACTGAAAATAAATGCTTGCCACGCCAACGTGGAAACGCTACATATTCCATGCTTAGACATATGACAGGCACCATACATAAAAGTGAAGCTAGGAAATGTGTCCACACAGGGTGCATTTGATATGTCACTATTTTAGCAGATGTCACTTCCCTACCTTATCTGTTTTTTTTTTTTTCTTAATGCTTCCAGGCTAGACTGTATTATATTCCTGTTGTATGTTCTTGCAATAATTTTTGAGGAAGGGGGTCTCTGTTCTGTGGCTAGAAAAGTATAAATGTTAGAGGAAAAGTGATGCCAGAGGCAGAGTAGGGAGCTAGCGGCCAGTAGACCAGTTCTAATAGTTCAGAGCCAAGAGGATGAGCCAAAAATCAGAGAGACCAGGGAACAGTAATAAGATTAATAGATAATATACAAGACAGAAATAACCTGGGAAATTGCTTGGCAAGCCACTGTTGTCTGAAGCTAGCTTTTATGTGCCACCTGCTAGGCAGAGGGTGAGTAGGCCCCCTCATTTAAAGGGCCAGGCACAACATAGACAAGAATTAAAGGAGAACGTATATGGATCCAGAAGGGAGTGTTGATTTTATATTGTTTCCTGAAAAATGGCAATGTGATGAAACAGAAAGGGAACACAGGCTTTGGAGTCAGCCAGATGTGGGGCAAACCTCAGCTCCTGTTTACTAGATCCAGGGCTCTGGGCAAGTGACTCTACCTCTCTGATCCTCCTTTTCTCTGTAAACTGGAGTTTACAATATCCACCCAGGTGAGGCTACATCATTGAGTTTCCAACACAGATCCCAACACATAGTAAGATTTCAGCCTAGCCAATGTTTGTTTTTCATCACACATTTCTCCTCTCATCTTCTTTTTCTTTTTCTTTTTTTTGAGATGGAGTCTTGCTCTTATCACCCAGGCTGGAGTGCAATGGCATGATCTAGGCTCACTGCAACCTCCACCTCCCGGTTTCAAGCAATTCCCCTGCCTCAGCCTCCCAAGTAACTGGGATTACAGGCACCTGCCACCACACCCAGCTATTGTTTTTTGTATTTTTAATAGAAAAGACATTTCATCATGTTGGCCAGGCTAGTCTTGAACTCCTGACCTCAGGCGATCCACCTGTCTTGGCCTCCAGAAGTACTGGGATTACAGGCACGAGCCACTGTGCCTGGTCTCCCCTCTCTTTCCCACCTGATGTCCTTGTCCCCTCTTCAGCATATCTTTTACCTTGAAATGTACAGTTCTAAAATAAAAGGTGAATCCTGAAGCAGTTTGCTCACATGAAGGGAATCTCTGTGACTTTACACGTATTCAGTCAATAACCCAACAGTGGATGAAGAACTGGCAAAGGCACCGTGTCGGCAGGGGTGGAAATGTGCATATATGTCTGTGCACACATGTGTGTGCATGTTTGCTATGTCTATGTATTAGGTATTGCAGACCTTACCCTGTGTGGAGAAACCCAGCATGTCCACAGACTCAGCGGAGGACACAACAGGTCTGTGACCAGATGGGCCTCTCTACATCCTCCCTCTCTGCAGATGAAGTGAATGATGTGATTACTCAAAATTCCTCAGGGCTTTTTTAAGGTCCCTCCATTCCCACTCTGGCTGTTGCCAGAATTTCCCTCTATATCATGATGACCACATATATTTCTGTCCCCTGAACTGTCTACACTTTTCTATGACTTGGTCATTTAACCCATAATTATTAGACACCCATTATAAGCCCAGCAGTGTATAAGGGACTCAGTAAAAACATAAAACCAGCATTGTTCTTATTTTCAAATAGCTTATAATCCAGGAAATAAATCAAGTATTTCACAATTCATTACATTACCAATTACGTTAGTTTGCTACAACTGCCAAAACAAAATACTACAAACTCTGTGGCTTAAACAACAGTTTTATTGTCTGGAGCTAGAAGTCCAAGGTCAAAGTGTGGGCAGGGCCATGCTCCCTCGGAGGTCACTAAGGGATAATCTGTTGCATGTCTCTCTCCTGTCTTCCGGTGGTCTGCTGGACATTTTCGGCACCCCTTGGCTTCAGCTGCATTTCCCCATGTCTGCCTTCACCTTCACATGGCATTCTCCCTTGGGAGTTCTTCTGTGTCTTTCTCTCTTTTATAAGGCACTAGTTTTATTGGAATAGGAGCCCACGCCACACTAGTCCACTATGACCTCTTTTTAACTCATTATATCTGCAGTGACCCTATTTCCATATAAGGTCATACTCTGAATCACAGAGGTTTAGGACTTCAACATATGAATCCGGGGGAGACGCAATTCAACCCATAACAGCATTCAATGAAAATTAAGGTAGGAGAAGTGCAGAGTTCTGTGAGAAGTGTCTCTGTGTTCTCTACTTTCCCAAATCCTCAAGATTCTATGGGGTTCTCCTTCCCAAACTCCTCCTTGGCAGCTCTACTGCACAGTGACCCCCACTTCAGCTTATAGCCCCTCCCTGGGCCTGCGCCCTCTCTCCTCTACCAGGCTCTCGATTCTTTCAAAGCCAAGGACGTGTCTTCTTCCCTTTGATTGCCTCAGCAGCAACTCGTTGCCGAAGCCAGTGTGATTATTGGAGGTCTGGTGACTTGATACCCGTCCAGCATGGAGCAGGTGGCGCCACACACGAGGTCTTCCCTGCCTTTCCCTCCATTCTCTCACTCCAGTCTGTGTCCTGCAACCTCTGGGCTCCTCTTAGTCACAAAGCCAGCAGGAAGTACCTTAGCAAGACATAGGCTCCTCCCAGAACCCTGTCCTGTGGATGGACTCTGAGCATAGTCCTGGAAAGAGGCATGGGCAAATGCTGCAGCACCTGGACCTCTCCCTGTGATAAAGCTACAACACAGTAGCAAATTCTGTCCTTCATTAATGAAAACAACAACCTCACTGGAGATCCTAATGATATCCTCAAAAATCACAGGGTGTACATACAGCACTCATGCTTTTAGCCGGAATATCAGACCCAGGAATATATTCGCAGAGCGGTTAGTGCTTTGACACATAGCATGGAATAAAGAGAAATAAGAAAGAATCCTTATTCATCTTCATTTGCATTTGTACAAAACTCTGAGAAAAATATATGTCCTTAATCTACATATAGTATTCACATATTTAATAGAATATTGAGTTTGATTATAAACTTATGCTTCTGTGACCTTTTTGAATAAACGGTTGGGTTTTGTGGACCCGAGGTTAGAGATCCTGCCTGCTCTTAAGGCAGTGAAGCAGATGGTGCATTAATAATGGGGATATTCGGAGGATTGGCTTCCCAATTCCAGTGTATTCATTAATACACTTTAGACAGTTTAATTGCTTCCTGAAACACTAATTGAAAGAGGTTCATTTGCAAATGCCTAGGTTCTAATAATATAAATCTGGCACAGTGCCACAAAAGCCCCTTAAATACCATTATAAGATGAATTGTGGCATTTAAATAAAGGCAGCTAGATTTTAAAAATACAATCAATACAGTGAAATATAAGATATAAAATTTTTTCCAGAGTGAAGGAAAGAAAACATAGGAGGTGTTGAATCCTTCCAATATTGGGGTTTATGAAATACTCACCAACGTCATGCAACTGAGCCTTGGGATTGTGAACATCTGGTATACTCTGTGACTTCAGCAGCACAAAGCAGAATGTTCTCGTTTACATAAACTCATTTCCTAGAGGAATAGCTATGGAATCTGTTATTTCAAGAGAACATGTGACTAAACGTTGTTACACTTTTGAAGGAAGAATTTTCCCCTTAGAATCATTCTGCCTACTGACCTTCCTTAAATTGTATTTCATGCCTTTACAGGCATATTGATTCTAGACACACTTCCCCGGTATTTACCAACCAAAACTCTGAGCAGTTTGGCTAAGAATACATAAGGAGATTGCTTCTATGTGAAAAATAAATACAGATTGATCAGCACCTAGGATGATAGCAATTCTTAGTTTCTTTTGGTGAAGTAACTGTCTACAGTTAACTACATGAGTGTGGAATGGATTGCTCATCAGCTGAGGAAACTGTGAGTAAGCCATGAGCTTGTTATTAGATAACAGTACAGTAATCAGAAGCTCCAAATCTTCCAACAATCAGTGGGAACTTTGATGGCTTCCTTTACTTATGTGAAACAGGAGCAATATGCTTGACACAAGTTGTCATGCATTTAGCTTCCAGGAGTTGAGCTCAGTTGGTGTCCAGGATTGTTCTGGGAATAGTTGAAGTCCCTTAGAGGTCAGACAGGTGAGACCCAAGTCCAAATGCAAGGCATGGTTTAACTGATAAACCAGGGAATTAGGAGCACAACTGCTAAGTTTTCAACAAACAAGTGGCATTAAATATGAGGGGAGAGGGACCTCTGGAGTCTTTGTAGAAAGGTAATAAAGCTACCTAATGTCAAGATCTACTGGGTGTTTTAGGAACAAAATAGTTTCGCTCAAGAAGATAAGGAACAACTTGCTTTCAAATGATTTGTCAGTCCTGTTGATTGCTGTCAGGTGTGAATCTTTGCTCGCACTTCTGCTTTGAGTCTCACTTGTGGTAAAGACTAGTTGGTCTAATAGTTGTATGTGTAACTGACATGATTCCAGCTATACACATCAATCCACGATTGTGCTTTTGGGTTTATTGTGCTTTTAATGAGAGCTGTAAATTTAAAAGTTACATTATTTTTTGTTTAGAGGGTCATTCATTTTTTATTTAAAATATTTTAAATATAAAGAATAGAAATGATCTCCCCATTTCTCACTCTCTCAGCCCTAAACTCACTGAAGACAGAGATTACAACTTCAATCAAATGTTATATAGCATACCATCATAAAAGCACTTATTGTAAAATAAGTTTTATTATTTCCATCTCTTCTCTTTTTGTACTTTTCTTTCTTTGTCTTGTCTTTATCCCAAAAAGTGATCCCAAGTAGATACTCAGTAAACTTTGGTTGAGTTGAATTGAATTGAAACGGAGATAATTATTATATAGAATGAATGGAAAGAAAATTGGTTATTTTTCAGCCTAGGCTAGAGCTATGTAAAGCCAAGCTGTCCCTATGTTTGACTTAGTTGCTGAACATGTAAAGTTGTTGGTTTGACATCTTGGAAAAAGACAAACGTATAGAGAGAGATCATTCAGCCCCAAGAAATGTAATCACTTTCATGTAATGATTCTTAGAACCAGAGGAAATATAGGAAACTACTTGTCCACTAAAGCCAACATTTCTGTTATACATCTGACCATCTTCATTTCACTCCTATTTCTTTTGATTTAGATACAGCCCCTCATATCTTATTGTATTGCATATCTGTACACCACAAGCCAGATCAGAAACAAGATATGCCTCCAGATGAACCATCTCCCTCTTCACTTCTTTTCTTTTACTTCTGCTCTTAGCGAACTCAGAAACCTCAGAGTCATTCTCCGCTCTTCTCTTCTCTCACCATCCTCACTGGCCACTACTTTTTGCCTGTCCTGTCTCCTCTGCTTCTGGTTGGTTTTCTTGTCTTCTATCTGATCCCCTCTTCATACGTCCTTCACATGGTTTGCTGAGTAACATTTCTAATCTGGAAGTCTGATCCCATCACTCCGCTGCTTAAAATCTGCAGGATGAAGTGCAAATGCTTCAGAAAGGCACCCTTTCTTCACAGCTGCCCAGATCTTTCTCAGTAGTTGAGTTTGGATCCCCACTCCAAGTAATGTTAGTCTCTCCTCTAAAGTGCCATGGGGCCTTTTGGGGTATTTTGTTATAATATTGTTACATGCACTGTCATTTCTTATTTATTTCTCTGTCCCTCTAATAGTCCTTGGAGGTAGAGACCTTGTTTGTTTTTCTTTTAAATATTTCTATTGTCAGTCATTTGCCAAAAAATTGACATATAATAAGGTGCTCAGTAAATCACTGTTGACTGTGATTGAATATAACAGGATGAAAACAGTAAACTTTGGTCTTTGGTAAGTAAAGAAATGTAAGCAGTATAAGAATCATGTAGTGTCAAATTAGAGGGTCGAAGGCATGTTGGATTGCAAGGCATCATGCTGAATATTTGAGGGCTACATTCGTATGATAATATCTATACTACAGAGACGAGACTGTGTATATCTGAGATCTGTCTGATTTTGAGGCTTAGACCTTCATAGTTCCTCTGTGACTCTAGATGTTATAAACATATAAATTAATATGCACATGTGTGTGTCTGTTTCTCCATGTATATACATAAATATATGTCTCTGTGTTTCCAAAGATTGAGGATACATCTTAAAATGCATAAACAGTGGCACATTTTAATGAACATAAGTTACCCAGATATGTTATTGATATCAAATGTTCTCTATCACCTTGCTAAATTCTATCAGACCAGAGTTTAAAAGTCCCAAATTTTATTTAGGAAGATACATCTGTAATAAAACATAGTCACATAGGCAATATATTGTCCACTAAAGAGAAGTTCACCTGATTTTCTTTTAGATAAGAACCTGAGAGAAGATGGTTTAACTAGGTCCTAGACCTCTTAAGGGGAACAATAAAATTAACTGATATTATGGTGGGGAGAGTAAAAGAGAAGGGGAAATGGGAAAAAAAGACATTTGAGTCAAGTTTTAACTGCAAGCATTTTGCTCATATTTGATTCTGAGAAGGGATCTGTTGTGGGATAGTCTCAAGTAACTGGTAATTGATGATAGCAGATTCAAGTTACAAGGAGGCATTTAAGCAAAAGCAAGGGTAGAGGAAGGGTCAGGGTGCTTTAGGGTCAAGTTTTATTTTGTTTTTTTTTTTTTTTTTTGAAACGGAGTCTTTGTCTGCCACCCAGGTTGAAGTGCAGTAGTGCAATCCCAGTTCACTGTAACCTTCGCCTCCTGGGTTCAAGCAGTTCTGCCTCAGCCTCCCAACTAGTTGGGATTAACAGGCCTGCACTACCATGTCCAACTAATTTTGTATTTGTAATAGAGACAGGTTTTCATCATGTTTGCCAGGCTGGTCTTGAACCCCTGACCTTAAGTGATGCGCTTACCTCAGCCTCCCAAAGTTCTGGGATTATAGGCATGAACCATCGTACCTGGCCAGAGGTCAAGTTCTTTAGGGCATGACATCCTGGATTCTCGTGGCAGATCTAGAAGTGCCATTTGTGAAAAGTTAACCTGCTACTTTTCAATATTTAAATACCTACCAGTTTTAACTACTCTCATTATTTCCTCTCCCACTACTCACTGTTACAGGCACCAAATAGTTACAGTTTCAACTGCACGTAGAGCCTCGGCTTAAGAATTTCATGAATGTTTGTACCAAATCATGTGAGTGTTTGAGGTTGAATCTGGATTCAAAAGTTACACTCACCAGAAAGGAATTAGAGAATAAAGTGTTTGGTATTGTTAATCATTCTCAAAATATGCCAGTGGAAAAAATTTAAAGTTAGTTAGTTGCCTTAGAATTATATTCAGTGACATAGGTATGACTCGTTAGTGTTAATAATAAGGAAATTATTAACCACATATATTTTTTCTAAAACCAAAACCAGCACCGTACCTTTCTCTTCCTCTCTTCTTTTTCTCTCTCTGACACACATACACACACACACACAACACTCACGTTGTAAATCACTAAAATTACAGTAAATAATTTCAATCTACTTGTGTTTTTCTTTGTACAAATCTTGAAAGAATTAGCCTTGCAAATCAAATATCACAACTGAGAGGAAAAGGAGGTATGCTTTGACTAGAAACAAGATGAGATCTAAGGACTTGCACTGAATGAGCTGTGTGTGAGTAGGTGCATCTGCCATGTTCATTAAACCGAGTTCAGGTAAATATCTGCTAGAGGACACTTCTTATGAGTTATCTCTACTTGAACATGGTGAAACCTCTCTTATAAATAATCTCAAATTTCACACTACACACTTCAGCTGATTTTATATAGGGAGTGTTTGCCATGTTTAGTTGGCCTAAATGTCTTAATCCCCTTCCTATTTTGGCGTATTCCACTTTTGTGAGTCTTAGTGCAAGGCCTCATTCTGGAATTTAAAGGAAGGCCAAGGCTCCCTCCCCATGCCCTTTGTTAAAGGTGCAGTCTCATGACGTATGCCTTACCAGTTGGTTTCTCCTGCCCCAAAGGCATAGAGATGCAAGGACAGGGAAGACTTCATTTTCATGGTGGTGACATCTTGTCAGCTAGAGAGGTGTCAATCAGTGGAATCCTAATGATATTTTTCCTATAACTTGATTTTGGCCCTCATTCCTGCTCTCCTTACCCTCTTAGTTGAGCTAATAATTTTTTTAAAGATGATTGAAAAACGATTTCATCGCCATGTTTGGTCAGTTTATATAATTTAGGTCAGTTCTTTCAAATGTGTACTTTTTATCCCTTTATATGCTATGTGTAGAGTAATATATGTATTCCTGAGTATTTAATGTAGTTTTAAGTAAGCCCATGCCTGTTAAGTTTTACTAGGTAAAATTATTGTGTTTCTTAGTTGTCTCTACTTAAACATACAGGATTGACTTAAATACTCTCAAATTTTATGCTATCTCCTTTCCCGTCTGACAACGAATGTCCTAAATCTGTGAGAGCTTACTAAAGCTAAGCTCTATAAAAGAATAGTTGCTTTAGTTTCATATTTTGGTATATTAAATTATCATTTGACATTATTATCAAATCTCGGTTATGTTTAAAAGTCAAAGTCATTAAATATTTTAAGTTTCCTTTGGGGTTTGTCTCTTCTTATTAGGACTGGGGCAGGGAGAAAAGGTATATCTGAAAGACATTAGTAATGAATTTGCCAAATCTCATATGTAAAAAGGGTCAACTTCCTGGGCAAGACACAAAAAAATTCTAGTTCCTGTGAAGATGAACTAAAGAAAACTTGCAAGTCTGAGAGATTCAAGGAGATTTAGAGGTCAGATCTTTCCTCCTGCCTAAATATATAGAGAAAGTCCCTTACTTCTCCCCTCTGTCCTACCATGAGGTTTTCCTAAGAAGCCCAGGAAGGGCATGGGGCTGGAGAGGGCATATGTTGGTAGTTTACAGGCCATGGTGTCATATATAAATCTGCAAAGCTAAATTAGTTTCGTAATATGTTCAACTGTAATAGAAATTCTGCTCCCTTGGTGGTAGCCTTATACAGAGAAAAGTTTGGACCGGGTTATAAGAAAATGGTGTTCTGTATTTGCCTGCTGCTGGCATGGTCTTAGAGGATGAATCAAGTCAGACATCTGAAATATGGTTGAGCTCTGAGGTAGGCTGCTTACCCTACAGTATGGACAGAGATGGTTTAAGGAACACGTTGTGTGTATATCTGCTCTGTGAGAACATCTAAAGAGTTTGTTTTTCTCCGTTCCTTTCTAAAACACTGAGATTTGGCTATACTCATTTATGTTTCAAATGTAAAACATAGTCTTGAAGAGAGTTCGGATGACAACAGACAAATCTGAATTTCTACATGGCTTCAAGTAACTTAACTTGACAACTTTAGACAGACATATTAGTTAATAATTATGTCCCTAGCAGTAAGTATTCCCCACCCCCAGCCATTCTCCATTTTATTATAGTATAAATATGTAATCTGCACAAAATTAAAGCTATTATGTGCTTGAAACACTGACTGCTCAAGAGATGGTTATTCCAAAGACTAGGGTTGGCTAAAGTTGCTGTTAATTCTTTTTTTTTTAGTTCAATATTAATTTTTTCTCTCCCCACTTCAAAGCTATATTCCCCTGTCATTATTTCTTCTGAACTATTCTATTTTCCATCTAACACATCTCTTTATGGAGCTGCAAATGATCTTGAGTGTGAACATTCAATGTTCATGTCACCACCTCTGCTGAAACCTGAACTGTTAAATTATGAATTCGTGGTCTCGTTTCACACCATGCTAGCCCAGGCTAAAGCACTCCCATAAGAAATGTCAGTTTTCATCTAAACGTGCTGAACAGTAAATGTCTTCTCCCTGGAGCACGCCCTGTTTGTTGAAAAAATACACAGAAATTTCAGAGTTCACATGTTGCACATAGGGATCATGCAGCTGGTTTAAAAATTAGTGCATTTGGAATAATTAATGGTTGACTGGAGGTATTCTGCTGTTAAGTATGGTTCAAAATATTCTTGACAACTAGAGTGTTAGAAAATTCTTAGATGTCAGTGTATTTGGAAGACAGTCTAAATGAATGAGACACCAAGGAGGGTTAACAGAGTTTTTAATACAAACACAAAACTTCCAAGCTCTTGGCAAAGTATGCTGTAATATATTGTGAAGATTACATGAATTAACACATATAAATTATCTGCAATTGCATCTCATACATAGTAAGTGCTTAATAAAATTATCTGTTCTTCTTCCAGGGACTTTTATCCTGCTTTAGGGCATTTAAAAATGACAATATTAGAATTTAGATTTTGGACAAACTAGAGAATGATGTAATTTCATGAACTCAGTCATTAGTAGGGCTATTTGAAAAGGATTGCTTTTGTATTTGCCAATCCCCTAAAGAAACAAATAATCTTATATATATTTCTCAAAGGTGTCTCTTTGAGACACCTTTCATTGATACATATTGGTTCTTAAACTATGGGATAAATCTAGATTTGAAAAGAACATGGACAGAAAATAAAACTAAGTCATGCTGGTCTCACTGGGGCAGAATTGGAATTTCTGTATAAATATGTTATTGAACTATATTATCTTCATTCATTTATTCAGAGTAATTATTGAGTGCCTACTAGGGGCTTGACATTGCTCTATGTGCTAAGCTATAGCAGTGAACAACACTGACATCTCTTCCTCCAGAGAGTTTATAATCTAGGAGGGAAAGGAGAAAAATATTAAGTAAACAAGTGACATAGAGTGTGTCAAATAATAAAGAGTGCTATGTAGAAAAACAAAGCAGAGTAAGGGGAAGAGGGGTGCGGAGATGAGAAAGAGATGTACTTTTTAGAGGGAAGATCTTTCTGGTAAGTCAATGTTTAGAATACTGACCTGAGGGCAGTGAGAGCAAGAGAGCAGACTGTGTGGGCACCAGGGGTTCAACAGCAGTTGGAGCAGGTGCATTTAAAAGGCCAGTTAGACATTCAGATAATGACGTTGGATTTGCAGTTTAGCAGCTAGATAGTGAAGCCTGCAGTTCAGGACTACAGACACATGGAATTGTCAGCCTATTAAAGACTCTTAGAGTCAAGAGGTTAAATGGGTTCACCAAGAAGAGTGGGTAGATGAAAGAGAGGTTTCATGTCTGAACCCTAAGGAACTCCAAATGTAGAGGCTGGGGGTATGAGGAGGAACCACTAAAGGAGACTCAGAAGGAGTAGTTAGTGAGGAAGAAGAGCAATAAGTAAGAAGGTGTCTCAGAAACCAAGTAGAAAGATATCAGTATCTAAAATGCTAATATCGTACTGAGTAGATTAAATATCAGGTGAATATTTAACAGAACAACATCTCAAAGCACAAGAGTGGCTGAAAAGCCATTGAGCATTTAGCTTCACTTCCAGGGAGGTGTGCTTTAACTTTGACCAAGTTTGAATTGATCAATTTAATTTCCAAATATACTTCAATTTTAGCAGAGGCTGAAACAGTTGACTCACACCCATCACTTGGGACTGGCATCCTAGATGCAACACGACTTCTGGTAACATCAGGCACCTCCAACTGGGGCTGTTTTTGATGGCAGTTCCCAGGAGAGTGTTCTTATGAGCTAAGAAAAACTTAAGGATGGATGAAAAACCGAACTCTAATTGTGAATGAGCTCCCTGTTTTAGGAAAAAATTTAGTGATTCATTCAATCAATTGAGAGCCTCTCTGTATTACAGAAATATCACATACCACATAGGTCATATCAAGCAAAAATTAAAGGGAGAAATACAATAACATTATGTGAGAAAAACAGGATGCAAAATTATACCATATGTGAGGCACAAAGCTAAAAAAGTTAAAAATTATACATATTAAAAATATGAAGAAAAGGTACTTAGGGAAAATGTTTTAATTTCATCTCTATAATTTTCCATATTTTCTCAGTGTTTCTAATGTGAGTATAATTGCTTTTATAACCAGAAAGTAAACTTTAATGAAAATATAAGTAACTGAAAACTTCATAAATTTAATTATTCTTTACCATTTAATATGGGAAAGAAAATAATGTTTATTCCTACTTATCCTTCCATGAAGTTTATACCCTATTTATGAAATTCAACTTCAACTATGCTAATGGCTGTGAAAATCATGCAGCCGCCCTACCTGCTATCAGAGTGGATTGCCTGGAGTGCTGCCTTCTCAAGCTGCTGTTTTATTAATGATCTTGAAACTGAAATACTAAGGAATGAAGAAGTGTTAAAAAGACTTTATGATATGCTACCAACATTTGCCAAGAAAATGAAAGACGCTGAGATGAGAAAGCACTAGGGAGGGTATCGGAGAGCCAACTGCTCCATTTTCTGAGCCTCTGACCTCGGCAGACAGGATTTCTAAAGAACAGTCCTCCCGGGCTCAGGCTTACATCATCCACACTCTGCCTGCATGCAATCATCTGCCTTCTGAGAAGTCTGACTTGTCCTTAATAAAGCTTGGATTGATTGATTTTTATTTTCAAACATATTTCAGTTGCAGCACAGTTGTAATTCTGGAAGAAAAAGAAAGTTTTAGCCTGCATACTCTCACTTTATTAATTTTTTTGCTTGTTTTTTTGAGACGGAGACTTGCTCTGTTGCCAGTCTGGAGTGCAGTGGTGTGAGCTCACTGCCTTCTCCACCTACCAGATTCAAGTGATTCTCCTGCCTCAGCCTGCTGATAGCTGGGACTATAGGCACACACTACCATGCCTGGCTAATTTTTTGTGTTTTAGTAGAGACGGGGTTTCACCATGTTGACCAGGATGGTTTTGATCTCCTGACTTTGTGATCCACCCACCTCGGCCTCCTAAAATGCTGGGATGACAGGCATGAGCCACTGTAACTGGCTTTTAAAAAATTTTTAATTTTACTTTAAGTTCTGGGATACATGTGCAGAACGTGCAGGTTTGTTACATAGGTACACATGTGCCATGGTGGTTTGCTGCACCTATCACCCTATCATGTAGGTTTTAAACCCTGCATGCATTAGGTATATGTCCTAATGCTGTCCCTCCCCTAGCCCCCCACTTCCCGACAGGTCCCAGTGTGTGATGTTCCCCTCCCTGTGTCCATATGTTCTCATTGTTCAACTCCCACTTATGAGAGAGAACATGCAGTCTCTGTTTTTTTGTTCCTGTGTTAGTTTGCTGAGAATAATAGTTTCCAGCTTTACCCAAGTCCCTGCAAAGGACATGAACTCATCCTTTTTTATGGCTGCATAGTATTCCATGGTGCATATGTGCCACATTTTCTTTATCCAGTCTGTCATTGATGGGTATTTGGGTAGTTCCAAGTCTTTGCTATTGCAAAGAAAAGAAGGCAGAAATATCACATACCACATAGATCATATCAAGCAAAAAATAAAGGGAGAAATACTATGAGTTAGTAATCAAACTGGAGAGCAAAGAACTGAAGTATTCTCTCACCGGGTAGTTGGCTATTAAATGCTTGCTACTTGGGTCTTGTTACCACAGTTTTGATGAAACTGAAGTAGACAGAGCAAAGACTGGAGATGTGCAGTATCAGCAGGAACAGGCAGCAGGCACCATCTCCCATTGAGTGCTTGTCATCATGCGGTCTTGCACTTTATTTACTCTGTCTCATTTGTTACTCACAAATGCTCTCTTAAGTGGGTAGTCACTTCTCATTTTCACAGATGGAGAAATGGAAGCTTAGATTGGATCATTTGCCAAAGAAGACATTGCACAACAAGCTTTCAAACTTGGAGTCCGTGATCCAGTTTTAAAAACACTGCACCACTTCAGACTTAGACTTTATTAGACTCTCTTGCTGTTGTTTTAAGTCTTTTATTCTTACTTTTAAAACTTTCTTAAGAACTTCTAAAAACTTTTTTCTGTTGTCTCTTCCTGAGCATCTGCAAACAATCAACACCTCTAAAATGAAATTCACCCAAAATAGCAGGGACTTCTAGTAAAAGGAAACCCATAAAAAGCACACCTGGTATTTTTTTTAAAGATGCTGTTTTGATGGATTTAAATTGGACTTCAACAGGAGACATATTTAACCATGTTATATTTGACCTAAAAATCACCTCCAAGTTGTCAGAGGTGCCTTGTGAAAACTTTGTCTTATACAGCATGTGTTGATGTGCTTTACTAAAAGAGATTTGAAAGAAGTGACTAAATTCTCAGAAGGCAGTGATTTTTAAAAGTGCATTCCCCCACCCATCTGGAAATAATGAACTTCATCGATATAAGTGGCTGTACTGTGGCCATCAGCCCTTCTAGAGTACTTGGCAATCTAATTGGATGGCTTCTAATCCTGGGACATTCAGACTTCTCATCACCTTCCTCAACTCAAGAGCTCCAATTGATTAGACAGTGATGGGTTATAAGGATTTTCTTGGAAAGTGTGTCTCTAGACTTTCATACATCAATAGCAGAAGGAACAGACCTCAGAGAGTGTTGTTCATTGTTTCTGAGAGTTACAGTCCCAGCTTCTCATAATGGAATACAATGATTTCAGCATCTCCTTTATTGCTCATTGACCTGCTCCATCTGTTGCTGTCCTTCAGTTTCCTGACTTAGACTCCTCTTCTCTGCTTTTCCCACCAGAGGTCCCGCTTCCTTTTCTCACAGCAATTTACTAGAGTTTTCATTATTCATAATAAACCATCAAGGATATGCTAACACTAAGGCAAAACCTATTTTGCATTGATTCATTAAGCAAATATTTATCGACCCCACGCGAGGCACTGCTACCAGCATTGGAGACGTATCAGTGCAGGAAAAGTCTTCATGGAGCTCATGCTCTTGGAATGAAGGCAGACAATAAGTACTTAGAAGCTCAGACTGGGATGAGCACTCCGGAGAAAAGCAAGGTAGGAACAGGGAGTTGGGAGTGTCAGGAGGGGGTGCCATTTTATTTTCAGTGATCAAAGATCTCGGTGCTTTTTCTGATCAGGTTAATAATTGATCTGAAACTTGAAAGAAGTGAGTGTGAATTCATGTGGATATCTGGGAGAAGAATGTTCCTGGCAGAAAGAACAGCAAGTACAAAAGGTTTGGGAATGGTAGGAGGGTGACTGTGGGAGGGCGGAGAGCAAGGAGGAACAAGGCTGGAGATGAGGCCAGGTAGAAAGCTAGACACACAGGGTCTTGTAGACTCATAGATAAGAACTCCAGCTTTTACTGCAAGTGAGCTATGAAGACTCTGGATGGGTTTTGAGACAAAGAGTAACATAATCTGACTTTCATTTTAAAGGAATCACTGTGGCTGCTGAGATAAGAATAGACAATATGAGGGTAAGGGAGGAAGCTGAGAGACAATTGTAATAACCCAGGAGAAAGATGATCATGGCTTACATCAGGCGGAAAGAGTGACGGTGGGAAAAATCAGTTGAATCTGGATGTATGTTACAACGATTCTCCTAGGAAAGCTTGAAATTAATGATTGCAAATGCTTTAAACTTCTCGAGCTCCTCAAATTCTTACATCCAGCAAGAAAGTTTCATGCGTTCTAGATGCCCTCGACTCTCCTATCTCAGGTCAAAAGCTACATTATATGATAAAGAAAAAGGAAATGAAACAGTCCTAGGCTGGTCCTGATTCAGGAGATATGTGCATATGCAGGAGTTGCTGAACCACCCTTTGCCTCAATTTCTTCATCTATAAAATGAAAATAAGAGTAGTCAGGGCTGTGTTGAGAATTAAGTTAGATCAATCCATGGAAAGTACTCAGTGCAGTGACTGGCATGTGGGCAAAATTCAGTAAATGTTAGCTATTGTTAAAATGATTTTCAATTATTGCACATGCTTACATCTAAGTCCTCAGGGAAGGCCTAGCCAATTGTACTCTTCTGAGTCCTCAAGCTATCTTTCTCAGACTCTAAAGCTGTCTACTTCAGCCATACTTGTCTCTCAAAGACTTTGCTCACAGTATCTGTGGATTGCAACTTCTCTGTTCTTCATTACTTATACCTTCCAAGCACATTCCCCACCCCCCAGCTGCCTGGACTCAAACCTCCCAGTGGTAATTTTTTTTAAAATTGAAGGCTGTTTTCCTCCCTTTTATTCCCTTGGTCTCTGTGGGAGCCTGCTTACTCTTGATTTTATGGATTTCAAACTCATGCCCATAAAGCCCAACCCTGAGGAATATTCACTGGATCCCTGTATCTACTTAAAGTTTTCCTAATGGTTCTTCTCCATTCTTTGCTCTTTCCAAATATCCCTCTTCTCTGCTTCTGCCCTTACTTTTTCCTTCCTTTCTTTCCTTCCTTCCTCCCTTCCTCCCCTTCTGTTCCCTTCCCTTCCCTTCTGTTCCCTTTCTTCTGTCTTTTCTCTTCGAGTTTCACTCTTGTCACTCAGGCTGGGGTGCGATGGCATGATCTTGGTTCTCTGCAACCTCCGCCTCCTGGGTTCAAGCAGTTCTCCTGCCTCAGCCTCCTGAGTAGCTGGGATTATAGGTGCCTGCCATACAGCCTTGCCTTTACTTTTTTGTTTTGTTTTGTTTTTTGAGATGGAGTTTTTCTCCATTGCCCAGGCTGGAGTGCAGTGGTGCAATCTTGGCTCACTGCAAACTCTGCCTCCTGGGTTCAAGTGATTCTCCAGCCTCAGCCTCCCAACTAGCTGGGATTACAAGTGTGCACCACCATGCCCAGCTATTGTTTTTGTATTTTTAATAGAGGCAGGATTTCACCATATTGGCCAGGCTGATCTTTAACTCCTGACCTTGCGATCCACCCACCTTGGGCTCTCAAAGTGCTGTGATTAGAGGTGTGAGCCACCACACCTGGACTCCTGCCCTTACCTTTTAACCAGTAGTTCAGATAGGTTGCCGAGACCCGTGCTTGTTGACTCCTTCCATTCGCTGCTTGTGAAGTTACCACTACAGTTCAATTTTTTCCCCATCTCTCAAGATCTGCCAGCAGCTCCCCATTGCTTACTCAGATGTCTTGTAAGGGTGGGCATTCTGAGCATGTCAAGTATATTCTTTGTTTGCCAGATGTTTTCTTGGAACATTTAGGAGGTCAGTAAATCCTGGATATGTCCTGATGGCCCCCAGCTCTGCCCATGCTTTCTAATAGAAGCAAATGTACAATGGTGCTTTCATGCTTCATCTTGCCTGGGGTACACTGGCCGCTTTCCACATTTCTGCTTCTTAAAGACTTGAGTTACTGTGGACTTGCAGCTCCATAAAGCCAGGTGTGATCCTTTAAATCCTATGCTATAAATTGTGCTGTGCCCTTCCCCATGTCTTGGTATTCATCCACGATAATAACAATGCACCATTAGCTTTTTTTCCATTTCACATTTTATGATTGCCTGATGACTGCACTTGTATTCTAGATGCATTCGAAGAGGACTCAAGTGCACTAATGTGCACTCAATTTTTATTAAAGAAAGATAAAAGAGGGTCCTTAGAGAAATGACGATGTGAAGAATTATTATGGAGGGTAAGTAAAAGTTTGCTTCTAGGGTGTGACACTGATATCCTGAAATTCTCTGTTTATTTTTTAATTTAAAACTTGCATTTTTTTCTCTTTTTGCTTTAATTCCTTTCTAAATAAACAAAAGCATTTGAACAGCATATTATAGTTTGTAAAATACATTTATGCACATTCTGTTCTTCCAATGGTATCTAAACACAAAAGCCGTCCTTGGAGAAAGATAAAAATAAATCAATATTCTGCCTTCAAGGAGTTTCCTATCTGGTTGGATAGAGACAGACAAAAAATAATTAACTCATGATTATGCAGCTGGAGTTATCATTATTATGTAGTCAGGCTAGGGCTCTTTAATAGGAATATATATTTACAGCAGTGTGAGAAGGGCTGAAGAAGCTTCTGACACATCTCTCTCTTTGCTGGCTGAGCAAACAGCTTAATCCTCAGCTTCTCCACCTGTCTTCTTGGTAGTGCCAACAAGTCCCCACCCATTTCCCCAACTCTGGCCAACTGTGCTGGGGCTGGGTTGTGAACTGATTGCATATGTTACCAAGGAAATTATTGGGATGTCAAATGGCAGTGTCATCTTTCTGGCAACACAACCTTGAGCAGATTGTGATCTAGTGACCTAGAGGCACATCATTCAAAATGCCAGTCCCATTGCTGGTCTGTCCACCATTTTCACTCTCTAGGCAGGGACCCCATCTGGCAAGGGACAAGAACAAATGGATCAAGAGTTCTATTTCTTGAGCCTTTTCCTAGAGTGGCTGCTCTCAGTTTGTTGGCCAGTACCCATATGCAGCAAGGTAAAGCTTGACCCATAAATAGTTACTGTCTTTTGGTCCTTCTACATTAGCTTTTCACACATCACCCCAGAGATCTTGTAAAGGTAGTGAATTCTATAAAAATTTAAAGGAGAGACTATAGTTTTCCTAAAATATATGGAGCCCTAATTTTTTGCATTGTAGACCACAAAATAAATGCTTAACATATGTTAAAATATTTGCTCAAAATAATTCCTCATTTTTCCCCCTGGATATCAGACACTTTCTCATCCTTTTCTCTTTTCTTGAAATGATTGTGCGTATGCGTTCTTGTACTGCCCCAGGTTTTTTCATGTCCCTTTGATGTAGGCTTAGTTTGATATTCCAGATGAATATTGTGTTTATTTTATTACAGAAAAACATAATTCTCTTCAAAAGTCAACAAGCATGTTTGAGCTCTTCAAAGCCTGCTGTACACATATCTAGTATAAAAGTCTAGTTTGTTTAATTCATTGATATGCAATCTTCCATTAATTCACTTCACAAATGATTATTGTACATCAAGTAAGATGTGATGTTAAGCAATATGAGGTTAGAAAGATAATCAAACAGATCTCATTGACAAGAAACATACAGTACAAAAGTAAGTGTAATTTAAAGTTGAGTATGGCAAATGCCAAAAGAGAGGAACTTTAAAAATGTTACAGAGAAGAGTAGGGCTAATTAATATTTGTTTCTGTTTTCAGGATAAAAAGGAAACTTTCTATTTTCCTTAATAATACTGTTGCTTGCTATCTTGGTCTGTTTTGCGTTACTATAAAAGAATACCTGGCTGGGCATGGTGGTTCATGCCTGTAATCCCAGCACTTCGGGAGGCCAAGGTGAGTGGATCAAGAGGTCAGGAGTTTGAGACCAGCCTGCCCAATATGGTGAAACCCTGTCTCTACGAAAAATACAAAAATTAGCCGGGCATGGTGGTGCACACCATGTAACGAAAGATAGTAGTCCCAGCTACTTGGGAGGCTGAGGCAGAAGACTCGCCTGAACCCAGGAGGCAGAGGTTGCAGAGAGCTGACATTGTGCCATTACACTCCAGCCCGGGCAACAGAGCAAGACTCCATCTCAAAACAAAAACAGAAACAAAAACAAAAAAACCACACACCTGAGGCTAGGTAATTTATAAAGAAAAGACATTTATTTGGCTCACAGTTCTGCAGTCTGTATGGAAAGCATGGTGTGGCAATCTGCTCAGCTTCTGGTAGAGGCCTCAGGCTGCTTTCACTTATGACAGAGAGGAAAGGGAGCCGAGATCACAGAGCGGGAGAAAAACAAGAAAGGACGGGGAGGTGCCAGCTCTTTTTAACAACAAGCTCTTGCCCAGGGACTAAAGAAGTGAGCACACTCATCTCTAAGGGAGGTCATGAATCTATTAGTGAGAGATCTGCCTTCATGACCCAAATACCTCCCACTAGACCCTACTTCTCAATACTGCCACGCTGGGGATGGAATCTCAACATGAGACTTGGTGGGGATGAACCAACCACATCTAAACCATAGCACTTGCTTAGAGAACTAATTTGTATACACTCATGCTTAATATAAAGCTAGCATCTACATTTGAGCAGAAAAATGATTTTAGAACGATTCTAACGTAAATGTAGGCTTCACTAGTGACCCATGGTCATTCGCTGCTATGACACTTTGCTGACTTATTATATAAGAGAATTATTTCCCCCCTTTGTGCTATTAAACATCTTGGAAATGGTTCCTGTCCTCACAAGTAGAAAAACACATCACCTTGATTATCACAGAAGCTGGGATGAAGCCAGACCAGCACAGAAGCCCACAAGAGTCGTTCGGTTCAGACCATGAAGGTTGGACAAATTGTTTAATGACTCTTTTTCTCATTGGAACATAGGAGGAATAAGGAATTCCTCATGGGATTCTTCTCCTGTATTTTTTAAGATCATGTAGTCACTCTGACTGGCATGAATTATGAATTAGAGACACTCCAGTCTTGATGGCCCTGCTATTAAGCTGTGCTGACCTCTGGTTTCATGATGGCTTGTACATTTTGAAAGGGTGGTGAAAATATTCACAAACATATACAGATAAAAATACAACCCGAGGCATCTCCATTACCCTGAGGGAAAAGAAAGCATTCTGGCCTCTTAGGAATTTTTTTAGTGGGAAATAGAAAATTTAAAGGATTCACATGCTTGCCAACAGTAGGGTCAGATATTTTAGCACTCTGTGTAATGAATTCAGGTAGCATTCAGCCGAATATTTTAAAGAGAATTAGTTTCTTTCTCTTTTACCTCTACTCAAATAGAACCAGGAAGGCTTGATTGTTTTATACTAAATTCTGGTTCGTTCTGCCTGAATCGCCTTTGTCTAATTACCGATCTGGAAAATTTCGACTTCCCTTTTATGTCCTTGCTTCCTCTCTGATTTCTTCCCCCTTCTTCTCAGTCAAATTGAAGCACTTATTTTCTTGTGCTCACATCAGGCTTTACATGTATCTCTACTATGGTGATTGTATACTAATTACAGTGGGCAATAATGTTTATGTCCTTGGTACCTGGATTGATAATTAGTTGGTAGAAATAATCTAATAAGTGTTGAAGAAAAAGAACAACAGGAAAAAAAAAATAAAGGGACTAAGATACAAAGGAGAAGGAAAACAAAAAAGACAAAAAGCAATAAAATCTTTTGGTTGAATCATGTCAGGTAATTTTTTTCTTTTTATTTAAAATAAAGTACAAGTAAAATATGATCATTGTAAAATATTTGACAGAATTATATAAAGTTTAGGAAATAGGTTTATGCCTTGGTTGCTCTACTTAAAAATATATGTTTGGCCTCATTCCATAGTAGATATATTAATTTGTTTTTATAAAGCAACAAAGCATTCTGTAGTGGGTGGAGCATGAATTAAATTTCCACTTGTTTGCCAACAACAATTAAAATGATTTCTAATATTTTCTTTTCAAACATTACTAAAATAAATATATTTGTACATGTGTCAGTATTTATGTAGAGCTAATCAGTAGAAAAGAATTGATGGATCCAAGTAAATGTACTTTAACTTTTGGAGAGATCCTTCCAAAATGTCTTCCAAAAAGATAGTGGTGATTATTTTCACCTTCACCAATATTTTCCTCATCATTGGCAACACTGGCCACTTTAACGCCTCAACTTTTCTGCTGGGTTAATTTTATAGATTAAAACTCATCTTTAATTTTTATTTTTGATTTGCATTTACTAGCTTACCAGTAAGGTAGGATATCATTTTCTACATATTCATCATTTCTTGGAATTTCATTGTCTCTGTCATTTACTCATATCATACTATATTAAAAACTTTATCTATTATATATGCAGTAAATAATTTCTCCTGGTCATTGACTAGGATTTTGTATAAAATTCTCATCAAGATTCACTGTTTAATGTAATCTAATTTCTTGACAGTTGCTGATCCATGTGTCATTTGCACAGTACTTCTGTGTCAACAAGAATTATCCAAAGCCCTCCAATCCCAATGGTGCTGTATAACAAGGATTTCACACCACTTCAGTCCCCAAGGGAGTCAAATCCTATATGTAAAACAAGGAGTTCCTCAGAATGCTGAATATTTAATGAAATTGTGCACTATGCTGAATTGATTTGATATGCATGTGTTGCTTTCTCTCTGGTGAACTCCTTAGTGTTCTGAAAACATGATAGTGATTCTGACATGCCCTTCATGGTTTAACAACTTCTTTCAAGAGAGAAGCTTCACACCTGCAAATTGTTCTTGCATCTGATCTGGCATGATCATATGCCCCATTATATTATAGTAGATAGGCTCTCTTAAGGGTAATATACGGGGCTGAAGTTTTTCATTTAATTTTTGTTTTTATTTCAGAAACAATTTTAATTTTTGTTTCAGACTACTAGGTAAAAGATATTTGTTATATGTGCAGGTGCATTTTCCTTCTGCTCCTGTTTGATTTGAATGTCAGATGTAAAATTTAGCCAATTTACATAATCTTTAAGGGAATCCATTAACTCATTACTAGCTTTGGGAAATTACCTCCACCTGCTTCATCCCGTTGCATTACCAACCTGAGCTTTGCTAAATGGGCAGACTGAATATATTTGTATATTTTCTTTTACTAAGGACTTTCCTAGGACTCTTCACAACTAGAAAAAGAAGGAAACATTGGTGCAGTAAACAATCTAAGTTCCTTATAAATGTCAAGATTATTATTTATTTATGACATACAAATATACTAATATTTTATTGATACTGTTCATCCTACCAAGTTCAAGCTTATCTGTCCAGATTTTAAGAATAGAATCGGGCCCTACAATATCAATCCATATCTACTTCCTTTCTATTTTAAAGTTAAGGTATGATTTACATATAATAAATTTATTCATATCAAAGTATATAATTCAATTAGTTTTTGCAACTGTCTATCATCATTTACCACCACCACAATCAGGATACAGAATATTTTTATCATCCTCAAATTATTCTTTTTGGCCCTTCTCCCTCAAAAGCACCCACAGGACCCCAGATAAATACAGTATTTCCTGTCCCTATATGTTCAGCTTTTCTAGAATTTCATAAACATTGAAACCAACAGTAAGTAGTCTTTTGTATCTGGTGTCATTTACTTAACGTGCTGTGATTCATTCAGGTTTTCACATGTATAGCTTGTTCCTTTTTATTTTTGAGTAAGTATTCAATGGCATGGATGTAACATAATGTCTTTATTTACCAGTAGGTGGATATATAGTTTGTTTCCAATTATCAGTTATTAAGAAACACATTGCTGCCAACATTCTAGTAGATACCTTTGTGTGGTCATGTGTATTTACTTACATGTTTAAATACCTGAGAATAAACCTGCTAAGTTATATGCCAAGAATATGTTTAAATAGCTGAGAACTGCTAAGCTGTTTTTTAAAACAAATTGTATAACTTGAATTCCTATCAGCAATGTATGAAAGTTACAGTTTCTCTTAATTTTCCCTCACACCTGCTATTGTTAGTCTTTTTAATTTTAGCTATCTTAGTGGGTATGTAGTGATATCTTATTGCAGTTTTAACTTATGTTTCCCTATGACTAATGACATTCAGGATCTTTTCATGTGTTTGTTTATCATTCATATGTTTTCTTTGGTAAAGTGTCCAAATCTTTTGCCCATTTATACAAATGAATTATTTGAATTTTTATTATTGAAAAATTCTTTATATATTACATATACAATCCTATATGAGCTATATGCTTTGAAAATGTGAATTGTCTTTTTATTTTCTTGAAAAATGTTTTTTGAGAAGCAAAAGTTTTTTTATAAAGTTCAATTCATAATTTTTTATATTTTATGATTTTTGTGTGTGTGGAAAAAACCAAATTCTTATACCACAACAATCAGTTGAAGGCTTCTATAACCTCTGGTCACCAAGAAGTGGGTAGGAATTTTTTTCCACCAACATCCAATCAACCAATTCTGCAGAAGATTTTTCAGTGAATACCACTTGTGGGTCCTCCAATTCAATTGTGCCACTATCTACCTGGAAATAGCATCAGATCACACAGGTTGAAGGTTAAGTCCCACAAGACTGTCCCCAACTTCTGAGGCCAATCCCAAGCCCCAGGTTGTTTCACTTGTGCCTCTGATGGACACGCTGTAGATAGGGTTCCCATAACCTCTTCCTTGGCTCAATTAATTTGAGGAGAGGTTCACAGCACTCAGGGAAACACTTACTAATGCTTACTGGCTTATTATAAAAGGCATTTCAAAGGACACAGATGAAGTGATGTGTAGGGTGCAGCATGCAAGAAAGGACATTGCGCTTGCATGTCCTCTCTGGGTGCACTACCTTCCAGGGACTTTCATGTGTGCTGTTATACAGCAGCTCCTAGAACCCAGTCCTTTTGTGTTTTTATGGAAACTCTACTAAGTAAGTAGGATTGATTAAATCATTGGCCATTGATGATGAGCTTAACCTTCAGCCCCTCTCCCCTCCTTGGAGCCCTCTAATTCTGCTTTTGTCTTTCCAGCAACCAGGCCCCATCTTGAAGGTACCTAGGAGCAGCCAGCCATCCGTTAATGCATTAGCATTCAAAAATATACTTATCCATCACTTTAGAGAGTCCAAGGATTTTAGGAGTTGTATTCTAGGGAATGGGAAAGGATGAAGACCAAGTATACATTTCACCATATCACAGTGTGCTGTCTAAGGAATCTTTGCCCACCAAGATTATAAAGATTTTTTCTTGCATGTTATTTTTGCATATTAGGTCAAATGAGAGTCAAGTTTCATTTTCACATCTTCAGTTGTACCCCCAGAATCATTTGTTGTGAAAACTACTTTTCCCAGCATGAATTATCTTGGCATCTATATTAATCTGTTTTCACACTGCTGATAAATACATACTGAAGACTGGACAATTTACAAAAGAAGTTAGTTGGACTTCTGGTTCCAGGTGGCTAGGGAAGCCTCACAATCATAGTGGAAGGCAAGTAGGAGCAAGTTCCGTCTTACATGGATGGCAGCAGGCAAAGAGAGAATCAGGAAGAAGAAAAAGCAGAAACCCCTGATAAAGCCATCAGATCTCATGAGACTTACTCACTACCATGAAAACAGTATGGGGGAGACGGCCTCCATGATTCAAGTATCTCCCACTGGGTCCCTCCCACAATATGCTGGGATTATGGGAATACAATTCAAGATGAGATTTGGGTGGGGACACAGAACCAAACCATATCAGCATCTTTGTTAAAAATTTATTGACCATATGTGTGTCACTCCATTCCTGGACTCTATTATTTTCCAGTGATTATTCACACACACACACACACACACACACACACACACACACACACACACACACACACGGTACCCAACTTATGATGGATAGTTTGACTTACAATTTTTTAACTTTATAAGAGGTTTATTGGGATATAACCCCATTGTAAGTTAAGGAGCACCTGTACCTAAGATGGTTTGACTTACAATTTTTCAAGTTCATGACAGGTTTATTTGAACACTGAATGCATTTTTGACAAGATATTTTTGACTTATAGATTTATTTAAATATAAGTTATATATTTATATATTGTACACATACACAGATGTATACATACACAGATGCTCAACTTATATTTCAATAAAGAAGGTCTATGCATATGTATTTATCTTCACACCAGTACCATACTCTCTTGATTACTGTAGCTTTGTAGAAATTTTGAAACCAGGTAGCATAAGTCCTTCAGTTTTGTCATTTTTCAAAATTGTTTAGCTGTTCTGAGTTCTTTGCATTTTTATGTAAATGTTAGAATCCATGTGTCAATTTTTACAAAAAATATTAATTGAAACTCCAGACCAATTTAGGAAGAATTGACATCTTAACAACACTGAGTCTTCTGATCCATGGTATATCTCTCTGTTCTTGAGGTCTTTAAATTCTCTTAACAATGTTTTACAGTTTTGCACATTTTTGTTAAATTCTAATCTAAGTATATAATTTTTAATATTGTAAGTCAAAGAGTAAAAGTGAGCCTTTTTACTCCATTATAAACAATTTCAAAAGTCTATTTCCACATCCTTAAGCACATGAGTGGTACTCAGTACTTAAACTATATTGGTAATTGTATCATTACCATGTCTATGCATTTTTTTTTATCATTTTCCTACCTATGTTTTTTCTCTTCTTTAGTTGTGAAAATACTACCTATGCTAAAATCTTTTAATTTGTTCATGTATTTAGTACATAGTATTTGAATAATTATTATTCTTAGATCCTATGATGGATGCTGAGAGTACAGTGATTAATAAGAAATAATTCTTGCCTTCAACAGTACAGTGGGTAAGAAAATGATGTAAATTAAAAGCTGCAGCTTTATTGGCTGGAGAGAGGCATACAATAACTTTCACAAATGTTCTATAGCTTGTTTTTGTATGATGATTGCACAAGTATATACAATTGTAAAATTTCACGGTCACTTAGGAACTGCAAATTTTTACGTAAATTATATTTTAATAAAAATATACATCTGAATGTGACAAACACTAACAATTTCAACAGAAATTGAATTGAATTAGAGGACCCACAAATGATATTCACTGAAAAATCCTCTGCAGAATTGGTTATTAGATGTAGGTGGAGAAAAATTCCCACCTGTTTTTTGGTGACCAGAGGTTATAGAAATCTTCTGTTGATATCTTGGTATCTTTCTATGAAGAGATCAAGAAAGGATAAAAGAAGAGGTGAATGCTAAAGGAGGACTAGGAAGTCCCTGGGCAGAAGAGGAAAAAAAAACCCTCCAAGCTGAGATAACAGCATGTGCAGATACATGCATAAGCCAAGAACATGGTGTTTTCGAGGAACTTCACATAGTTGTATACACAAGAAGTCCAGTTGATTGTTGGGGAGCAATAGGAGAGAGAGATAGAGACAATACAAAAACACATCTTTATATAACACCAAGAGATTGGCTGTAGGTTTTATGGAAGCACTAAGTGTTTCTATCAGGTTCTGGGGTAACAAAGGCATATATATATTGTTGAGATTTTTGGTTCTTTGTGGAAGAAAATGAAAGGGGTTATTTGACCTAGCACTTAATTAATTCTCTAGCCTCTGTCCATCAAGGCACACTATAGCTGCTGCAGAAGGTGGTCCATTATTCAATCACAGTGCTGAAAAACCTACATCACACTGTCCACTCCAACTTCATTTATTTTGTATTCCTTCTCAAGGTTAATATTTGACTTTTTCCTGTTTACAATTCCAGCTATTTGGTTATTCTGAACTCAGGGCTTGATTTGATTCTCCAAACTTCTTCACACAAATCTTCTCATTTGAAAGGTCCCAGATAACCCCTCTGTAGGTAGAATAGTGAGTGAACACACAATCAGCACCTGGCATGGCCTCGCTCAGGACTCCCTGGACTAAACATACTGGATGGAACTGAAGGAAGTTAGAAGTTCATTACAACAATCAAAGTAAGAAAAAAGAGGGCATGAAATAAGTCAATGGAATAAGTCAGTAAGTGGAAATAGAAATGTGATAATGTAATGGCTTGAGGCTTTGGTGGATGTTGGAATAGAATGAATGCATTTTGCATGTGGGACAACCGTGAATTTACAGAGGCTAGCTAGCCCACTGCCATAGACAGAATAATGAATACCTCTTCCTACCGGTTTTCTGCATCCCGATCTCTAGAAAATATGAATATATTTTCTTATGTAGCAAAAGCAATTTTGCAGATGTGATTAAATTAGGGAACTTGATATGGGAGCTTAATCACAAAGGTCCTTGTAAAAGGGTGGCAAGAGTGTCAGAGTTAGAGGAAGGAGATATGACAGTGGGAGCCATGGTAACAGTGATGTGAAGCCCCAGCCAAGGAAGGTAGACCAGACTCTAGAAGCTGGAGAAGAGGCGGAAATGACTGATTGTGCCTGGAGCCCTGAGGAGGAATGCAGCTCTGTTGACTCATTTAGGATCTCTGACTTAAAGAATTATAAGATAATGAATTTATATTATTTTAAGCTACTAAGTTTGTGGTAATTTGTAATAGCAGAAATCGGAAATGAATCCGAAGCCCACTGTTAATTCTTAGTTTTACTACTTCCCAGGCTGATCTTGGAACTTAAAACACTTTAAAGTCTTTAAACTTCATCAATTCTCGTCCCATCTTTTACGTTCCTGTGTTCCCACATTATAATTCAACAAATATTTAAACCCCCTGGAGATATTATTAGGATTGTTTGGAATTGTTAATAAATATTTAGATCAATGTACATATTTCCTTTTTAATCACTTTTCATTCTTTCTCATACTTCTATACTTTTACCCTGGGTCATTTACCCTTAGACTGAAAACTTCCCTTTAGTATTCATTTTAGTGAACATTTACTGATGACAGATTTCCTAGGTTTTTGTTCGTTTGGAAATGTTTTAATTTTATCTTCCCTTTTGAAGAATATTTTTGTGGGATATAGGATTCCAGGTGGGAATTATAGGACTTCTCTTTCAGCATTTCAATAATGCCATTCAGTTGTCTTTGGCTTCTATTATTTTTGTTAATGAATCAATTTGCAGTGTTATATTCATATTACTTTGGAAGGTAATAGATCTTATTTGCTCTGTATTCTTTAAACATTTCATTTTTCTTTCCTGGTTTTCAAAAATTATTTTGATGCGTCAAATTTTCTTTCTTTTAATTTAATCTGCTTGGGGTTTATACAACTTCATGAATATGTAATGTGATACTTTTGAATATTTTAGAAAATTCTTAGGCTTAAAATATTGTTTTCATGCCACTTTTTGTCTTTTCTTGTGCTCCATTTACAGTTAGAACCTCTTCACCGTATTACAATTGGTGTGTTCTTTTCTGCATATTTCATCTCACTTGTTATCCAAGAATCAGTCTGAATATTTTCTATTGTTTTTTGTTTCAGCTTAACAGTCTCTCTTTTGCTATGTCCTATCTATGGTTAATTAGAGCCATCTTTTAATTTCTCATTTGTAGTTATATTTTTTAGTTCTAAAATTTATACTTGAATACTTAATTGAAGATTTAAGATTTATAACTACAATCTTGCCATCTACTTTTTTGACCTTGCAAAACTATTTGTTGAATAATAGTTATTTGAATATCCATATTTAATAAATTGAATACTCAGTTTGCCTATAGATCCATTTTATTATCTGTTTGATTTTCCCTTGGTCTTCTTTCTTGGCATGGAAAGTAAATTTTGATTGAATGCAGGACATTGTGTATAAAACATTATAGAGTTTCTGGCTGACATTATCTTCCTCTAGGTATGATTCCCCTTGCTCTCTGGTAGGCAGCTATGGTAGAGCAGATCTCTTTAATCAGGGCCTGAGCTTATTAAGGGCTGGGTTTCCATTGTTGTCAGGCTCTCTCCAGAGCCACCAGTTGAGAGCCTGGATTACTTGTTAGGATCTTTCCCTGCACCCAGGAAACTCTAATTTTTTTCACCTCAGTACCTCGTGATTTGAAGATTCGACTCTGTTATCCAGCTCTTTTCTGTTTGTTTTCTTAGCCTCTCATCCTGCACAGCTTAAGAATTTGGCAAATACTTTAAAAGTCTAAGCTACTGGTTTTCAACCAAAGTGGTTTTGCTCCTCAGGGGACATTGGGTAATGTCTGAAGACATTTTTGGTTCTTACAACTCTGGAGGGTGAGGCTGGGGAGTGGGTTGCTACTGGGATCTGGTGGGAAGAAGCCAGGGACACTGCTAAACATCTGACAATGCACAGGACTGATTCTCTCCCCCAGTAAAGAACTAAGAGGCTTGGCATCTCCAGAATGTGGAGGATGAAAAGCTCTGCTGTCAGTCACGGAGCATTATACTTCCTTTCACCTCTTTTCTGCCAAAGACCTCGGTTCTTCAGGTTCTGACTGCCTCGGCACCTGCAAAACTTCATTTAAAAAAGAAAAACAGCTTCAGCCTCATGATGCATTTTGTATCTTTGTAGGTTTTCTGTCTTGTACTGGTGGAGCTTTGCCAAGCATTTCGTCTTCATGTCTTACACCAAGAACAGACAAAGCCCCAAGGGTAGACGAGGCTTCTGGAAAACTGTGCTCACTTGAATGTGCCTTTAGGATCTGGCTTCTCAGGCCCGAGGGGGGCTCATTATATTTCCAGTCTCCAAATAACATTTTTAAAATGTTCTCTAGTTTTTACCGTCTTTTCTTGACCACATTATTGGTCTCAAATTACCCTTCTATAGCTAAAGACCACAGTGCTCCTAGCTGATGAGAAAGCAAAAAGTAGAAGAGGGAAGCTAAGCTAAGTGTGAAGAAGAAAGTATTCCACATTCAACCAGAGAAAGGAAACATACTTAGGGTCTCCCTCACAGCCAGGAAAGGAAGGCTGAAAAAAATATTTTGCAGAAAATCTGCTGGATCCATAGCTTTAGAAGAAGCTATAGGCTTAAGGGGGAAGAGAAAAAAGAAAAAAAAAAACAAAAAACAAAAACAACAACAAAGACTGATGAGCAAGGAAAGGCACAAAATCTCCTTCTGAATCTATAATAGTCTCAGAATCACTATGAAGCAAAGCCTAGGCCTGCTGTTTCAAACTTAGGATGGAAACTGGCATGAGACAATCTGAGACTTTCTACATGGAGAGGGTTGTGTACAGAGAGAGAGGGCCTCTGCGCCTCAAATGAGGCTACAAATACAACTCTAAACAACATGAAGGGGCCAAATGTTAAAAAGGCAAACATAGCTAATAATCCCAATATCAATCCATTTTTATAAAATGAACTTTATATTATCTTAAACAATTAATATAGGTGTGTTTGGGAAGTCAAAAGATAAATAATGACTAATATCTATTAAAATGAACAAAAATGATGAAAAAAGTAAAACTGAAAAAAATGTTTAAAAAATCTAATTCAGATCTTGGTTATAATGGTTAGTTTTATGATCAACTTAGAGGGTATTAGATTAATTTAGTTTGATAAATTTTGGCTAAAGCAGATTGCCCGCCTTAACGTGGCTGGGCCTTCTCAAATCACTTTAAAGCCTGAAGAGAATGAAAACAGACTTCCCCAAGCAAAAACATCATTCTCCAGCAGACTGCCCTTGAACTTCATTGGAACCATCAGCTCTCCCAGGTCTCCGCTTTCTGACCTTCGGACTGGAACAGCACCATTGACTCTCTTATATCTTTGGCTTACCACCCATCGCAGGTTTTAGACTTCTTAGCTCCATAATCACATGAGCCAATTCCTTATAATGTGTCCCTTTCAAATCTCCTTCAAAGCCCCCGTCATTGTTCTGTTTCTCTGGAGAACCCTGACTTATACACTTAGCATTTGTAAAAATTGAAATTAAAGATCATCATAGATTGGAAGAAATGGACTCCTTAAGTGAATGGAGCACAGGTTAACAAGCCACCTCCTATGCCTAGTAGGAGTTGTGGAAGAAAAGATGGACATGCTGGTGGAGAAGCAATATATGAAGACATGGAAGGTGTTATTGATGTTTTCAGAAACTCTGAGTTCTTGGTTAAAAAATACATGCCATATGCCATGCAGGATAAATAAAAAAATAAAAATAAATCCACAACTTGACACAGCAGAGCAAAATTATACGTCATTAGAGAAAAAGAGAGAAATGTAAAAAGCTAGCAGAGGAAAGGCAGAGGACCTTCAGATGAATTGTAGTCTAAATGAGAGCAGATGTAACTCTCAGAACAGTGTCCAGAAGACAAAATCAAATGCTTAAAATCCTGAAGGAAACTCACTGTCAACCTCACCTCTTTACTCAGCTACATCTTCATTCCTGTGGGAATGAAGCCTTTGTAAGGCTGATTTTTGGTCACCTGAAGACTGCTTATCACTTGCAGAATAAGGCCATAAGATTTATTACAATGAGCACTTCAGGTAGAGAAGACGGCACCTCAAAGCATGGCAGAGAGGAAGAAGGTGAGTGCATGCGTCCACACACATGACAATTATGTCTATACATTTAAAAGATTTTTTTGTGTTTAAAAGGTAAAACTAAAAGTATAGACAACAATAATGTAATGAGAGTGCTAATGCATTTTTAAAGCATGCTAGAATTCTTGACAAGTTTTGGAAAGGAGAAAACCATTGAGTAACTTTAGACTTTATTAGAAAACAAGTGTGTAGTTAAATTTCGGTAAAGTATTTGAAGACTAGAAGCATAATTTAAAGCTTTAAATCATTAGAGAGAAAAAGATGGATTGTAGAAATCTTTATTAGTCCAATAGCAATCAGGTAAAAGAAAAAGGAAAGCAAAGAAATCATAAACTAATTGTAAAAGTTCCTATGATATACACTTTACCTCAAAAAAGAGAAAAAAAAGAGAAAAATCTCTTAATCTATGAGACATGTAAATTTTGTGCCTGAATAAGAAAAGTCTGGTAGATTAAAAAAATAGGACAGTTTTACTTTTGATTTTCCAGTCAAAGGTCATAAATACATGCTAGGGAATACAGTTCAGCAGTTTGTTAAATAATAACAAACTTTGACACAATAGATTTTATCTCAATAATGTGAATGTACCTCAATATTAGGAACTATATTAATGCTAACAATTTTAGAAACCTGACAATATCCAGTGTTGGCAAGCAAACACAGAATTTCTCTGAAGAAAAGAACCTTTGTCCCATGACTGAAATAATTGCCACAAATAATTTCTAAAGACTGTGCACAGTGTATAGTCAAAAGTAACTCAGTACCAAAGAAACAAAGCATCATAAGGAGATTAAAAGGGCAAAATTCTTTTAGTTTTACAAAATTAGTCAACGTAATTCATCACATTTAATTAAGTTGGAGATGAAAATTATTCAAAGTCAGAAGCAGCATCCTATAAACTTTAACATGCACTCAGGATTTAAAAAATAATGTAGGAAATTGGAAATAGAATTTAAGACTCAATTGTTAGCTTCCTAGCAATCTACAGGAAACATGACATTGAATGGAGAAGGGTTGGAAGCCTCCCTCTGCCACGGGGAACAAACAGTGGTCACCACTTTTATTTATTATTGTACAGCAGGATCTAGACAGCAAGCCATCATCACCTCTCACCTGGGTGGCTGCAGCATTCTTACACAGTTCTTGCTGAGAAAAAGAATTAAAACATTTGTAGGATTATGATAGTTATCTGCTGAACTCTCTACAGTGACTCTTCATTTCAAAGTGGTGTAGAAGACCCTACATGAGCTGGCTCTGTTACTTCTTCTCCTACTATTTTTTTTTATCCCTAGTCATGTTGTTTCAAACACCCTGACCTCCTTGGTATCTCCTAAACATGCCAAGGCCTTTGCCCTTGGTGTATCTCTGCCTAGAAGACTCTTATTCTAGACGTCTTATTGCCTGTATTTTTCATTATTGTTAAGTTTTTCCTTAGTGGTCATCTTCTTTAAAGGGTTACCCTGATGCTCCTATTTAACACTGCAGTCTTCACCTCCAGATCACCCTTATCTGTTATTCTTTTTCTTGCAATTCACCACCATATAACATATTATGTAATTTTTGTTATATGTATTATGTATTGTTTATCTTCCTCTGGTATAGTATAACCTTCACCAGGGCTGGGATCATGTCTGTTTTGCCACTCAGAAGCCTAGAAATAGTATATGGCACTAAATAGACATTCAAAAAATATTTGTTAAATGATAAAGAAATTATGTATGACAGCCAGACACATTTAGAAGTGTGTTTTGGAAAGTAAAAACCAGAAACAGTGATGTCTAATGACTTTGGACCTTTTGAATTATCTGTATTTTGCAATGATCACTTTTTACTATATACATTAGTAGCCTCTATTTTACTCATTTAAAATACTCTTTTTGTTCAGTAAGACTGTAAGCTATTTACAAGGAATTTTTTTTTATTTTTAAAATATATATTTTATTACACTTTAGGTTCTGGGGTACATGTGCAGAATATGCAGGATTGTTGCTTAGGTACATACATGACAATGTGGTTTGCTGCCTTCATCCCCATCACCTATTTCTGGCATTTCTCCCCATGTCATCCCTCCCCAACTCCCTACCCCCGACTGTCCCTCCCCTAGTCCCCCTCACAGACCCCAGTGTGTGATGTGCCCCTCCCTGTGTCCATGTGTTCTCATTGTTCAACGCCCACCTATGAGTGAGATCATGTGGTGTTTGATTTTCTGCTCTTGTGCCAGTTTGCTGAGAATGATGGTTTCCAGGTTCATCCATGTCTCCGCAAAGGACATGAACTCATCGTTTTTTATGGCTGCATAATATTCCATGGTGTATATGTGCCACATTTTCCCTGTCCAGTCTATCATCAATGGACATTTGGGTGGGTTCCAGGTCTTTGCTATTGTAAACAGTGCTGCAATGAACATACGTGTGCATGTGTCTTTATAATGGAACAATTTATAATCCTTTGGATATATACCCAGTAATAGGATTGCTGGGTCAAATGGAATTTCTATTTCTAGGTCCATTAGTTCAACAATGATTGAACTAATTTACACTCCCACCAACAGTGTTAAAGCATTCCTATTTCTCCACATCCCCTCCAGCATCTGTTGTCTCCAGATTTTTTAATGATTGCCATTCTAACTGGCATGAGATGGTATCTCAATGTGGTTTTGGTTTGTATTTCTCTAATGACCAGTGATGAGCATTTTTTCATATGTTTGTTGGCCTCATATATGCCTTCTTTTGAAAAGTGTCTGTTCATATCCTTCACCCACTTTTGAATGGGTTTGTTTGTTTTTTTCTTGTATATCTGTTTTAGTTCTTTGTATATTCTGGATATAAGTCCTTTCTCAGATGGGTAGATTGCAAAAATTTTTCCTATTCTGTTGGTTGCCAGTTCACTCTAATGATTGTTTCTTTTGCTGTGCAGAAGCTCTGGAGTTTAATTAGATTCCATTTGTCTATATTGGCTTTTGTGGCCAATGCTTTTGGAGTTTTAGTCATGAAGTCCTTGCCTATGCCTGTGTCCTGAATGGTTTTGCCTAGGTTTTCTTCTAGGGTTTTCATGGTATTAGGTCTTATGTTTAAGTCTTTAATCTATCTGGAGTTAATTTTAGTGTAAGGCGTCAGGAAGGGGTTCAGTTTCTGCTTTCTACACAGGGCTAGCCGGTTTTCCCAACACCATTTATTAAACAGGGAATCCTTTCCCCATTGCTTGTTTTTGTCAGGTTTGTCAAAGATCAGATGGTTGTAGATATGTGGCCTTGCCTCCGAGGCCTCTGTTCTGTTCCATTGGTCTATATCTCTGTTTTGGTACTAGTACCATGCTGTTTTGATTATTGTAGCCTTGTAGTGTAGTTTGAAGTCAGGAAGTGTGATGCCTCCAGCTTTGTTCTTTCTGCTTAGAATTGAATTGGCTATGTGGGCTCTCTTTCGGTTCCATGTGCAGTTTATGGTGGTTTTTGCCAGTTCTGTGAAAAGGGTCGATGGTAGCTTGATGGGGATAGTGTTGAATCTATAAAGTACTTTGGGCAGTATGGCCTTTTTCACAATATTGATTCTTCCTAACCATGAGCATGGAATGTTTTTCCATCTCTTTGTGTCCCCTCTTATTTCCTTGAGCAGTAGTTTGTAGTTCTCCTTGAAGAGGTCCTTTACGTTCTTTGTTAGTTGTATTCCTAGGTATTTCATTCTCTTTGTAGCAATTGTGAATGGCAGTTCGTTCTTGATTTGGCTCTCTTTAAGTCTGTTGTTGGTGTATAGGAATGCTTGTGATTTTTGCACATTGATTTTGTATCCTGAGACTTTGCTGAAGTTGCTTATCAGTTTAAGGAGATTTGGGGCTGAGACAATGGGGTCTTCTAAATATACAATCATGTCATCTGCAAATAGAGACAATTTGATTTCCTCCTTTCCTAATTGAATACCCTTTATTTCTTTTTCTTGTCTGATTGCTCTGGCTAGAACTTCCAAAGCTGTATTGAATAGGAGTGGTGAGAGAGGGCATCCTTATCTAGTGCCAGATTTCAAAAGGGCTGCTTCCAGTTTTTGCCCATTCAGTATGATATTGGCTGTGGGTTTGTCATAAATAGGTTTTATTATTTTGAGATACGTTCTGTCAATACCTAGTTTATTGAAAGTTTTTAGCATAAAGGACTGTTGAATTTTGTTGAAGACATTCTCTGCATCTATTGAGATAATCATGTGGTTTTTGTCTTTGGTTACAAGGAATGTTATATCTAACACCACTTGTATATGTTCCAAAGTGGTGTGAGGGGCTGCTTTCTCAATGCTATTTTCAACTGGAAAGGATGTCTGATTGATTTTACATGCTAAGCCTATAGTTTCAGAGGACAAAGTCCCAGCAAATATTTACTCTACTAAATGAATATTCTTGACACACATACATGTATGCACATAAATATATAAACACACATACATGTGCATGCATACACATGTGTGTATGTATATACACAAATGTAAACATATATATATAAATACATATATACACACAGGTATATGATATATATTCTCATGTATATACAGATACATATAGGAATATATATATACACATACATATATACACACACATATGATATATATTCTCATGTATATACAGATACATATATATATATATACACACCAATATATACACACACATACATATAGTCACTGACATAAGTACCAGTTCATTTGTGTTGCTGAAGATATTTGGAATTTACTCTTAGAACTGCCACTTAGTAGCTTCAGCATGAAAGAAAAATCATAACCTTTTTGAGTTTCAGTTTTCTCGTTTGTGTTAAAGGGGCTCACCTAAGTAAACTTTAATGATTTAATCCACCCAATTCATTGTGCCTCTATTTGCCTTCTTCCTTGTGTGTTAACTTGAATCTGTTAGTTTGGGTGGACTTGGGAAGCATCTATACATGTAGTTAAGAGCTCTCCCAGTGCTTGGGATCAAATCTCAGACTACCACTTAATAGTTCTATGACCTTGAGAAAAAGACTCATCCTTTCTTAGTTTCACTTTCCTTATCTCCAACATGGAGAGGAGAGTACTACCTGCCTCATTGGGTAGGATTCTATAAATTCATGTGTGTAATTCATGTCATGTATGTGCTGACACATAGTAAGCATCAGATAAAGTTTTCTTCTTTTTGTCCTGCTGGAGAGTAAAGATGAGTGTGGGGAAAAAATGAAAGGGGCTTTGAATGAATTCTCCCATATGCACCTGTTTCCTAGACAAACCTACTCATTAGTGTCTGTGACACATCCTGCTATTTCAGGCATCTGAGTCTTCACACACGTTGCCTTCCTGCCTGAAAACTCCACGTTTGGGTCGAATGCCATCATCCTCCCATGGTCACCCGAAGGTTTATTCCTCCTGGACACTCTGCTCTGCCACCTCCTCTGTGATTCTTGTCTTGCCTCCCTTAAAACTGTTGATACATTAAACACTAACTGAATATCAAAATTTAACTAATACCCGTTTCTCACTTGGTATTCAGCATTATCCTAATAACTTTATTTATATCATCTAGTTTAATCCTTCTCAAAAATGACAATATGAAACAGGTATTATTTCCAGTATTTACATGTGAGAATGCTGAGGTTCGGAGACGAAAGTTGACTTCCCTGAATTCCCAGAGTTAGTGAGTGGTGGAATTGGAATTTTACCATGTGATTCTTCAACTCATGGACATTTTTATGCTGAACTGTTATTATTGATTAAATTGTCTGTCCCTTCAACTAAATTAGAGGTGTATTCTGGGAGAAATGTTGTTTAGGTTTCATATAGGTTGCCTAGAACAGCTTCTGTCAAAGGGTTGATTGAAAGAATGAATGAATGAACAGTGCATGAAGGAGGTAGCAAAAGGTTAGGAAACATATGGTAATGTGGAACCAAACTGGAGAGGGCTTTCCACAATATGCAGAGGAGTAAGGGCTTTATCGTATACAAAAAGGTGCTATTGCTGCATTTGACATTGAAAAATTGCGTATCAAGATTACATTTTCAAAAGATACCTATGGCAGGCAAATTTGAAGAAGAGCAAACTGGAGACAGAAAGAGCTCTCAGGAGATTCTCAAAGTAAACTTGAGCCAGAACCCTAGCCAAGACAACAGGATTGTCAACAAATCACCACAAACCCACCACTTAAGACAATTCATATTCCTATAGTTTCTCTGCATCAAGAGTCTGAGCATGGCTTAACTCAGACCTCTGCTTTGAATCTCACAGGATTCTGGCTGGGCTATGTTCTTATCTGGAGAACAGGTCTACTTCTAGGCTCATGTGGATAGTAGAAATGGTATATTGGTATATATCATGGGCATATTTATAGAATTTATATCCTTGCAGCTGGAGGACTGAGGCACCCATTTTCTTGCTGGCTGTCACCTTGGGCCTTGCTTATCCTTTCTGAGTTCTCGAGACTATCCACATTTCCTTACCACATGACTTCTCATAGGCCCTCTCATAACATGATAGCTTACTTCTTAATTCAGCAGGAGAACCTCTTAGTCCAGGCTACCAAGACCAAGTGTTGTATGATATACTATAGTCATGGGAAACAAGCCCATCACTTTTGCTATATTCTATTATCTAGAAACAAGTCTTGGGTTACATCTGCTTTCAAGGAGAGGGAACTATACAAGGGTGTTATTCATTGCAGCTTACGTTAAGGTGTGTCTGTGAGAGGATCCATTTTAAGGTCAGACATTGAGATGTAAGTGTTGAGTATTTCCATTCCAGCAATAGGGAAACTGCTGAGTAGTTCAGCTTTTAGGCTCTAAAGCCAGACCGTCTGGGTTCTATATAGCCATGGGCTGGTAACCTTGTCTGCCTGTGCTTTAGTGTCCTTGTGTATAAATAAAGAAAATCAAGCATTGCTGTTGAAAGAGGTCATGCATTAGTAAGAGCTTAGTAGGTAATCATTATCTGTTCACCAATATTACCATATGCTATGATCTGAATTGTGCCCCTCCAAAAATTCGTATGTTGAAACCTAATCACCAATATGATAGTATCAGAAAGTAGGGCCACTGGGAAGTGATTAGACTTGGAAAGTAATTGGTTCATGGAGGTAGATCCCTCATGAATGGAATTAATGCTCTTATAAAACAGGTCCTGCCCCTTTTTACCATGCAAAGACACAGCTAGATGATTACATCCATGATCCAGAAAGTTAGTCCTTACCAGGTGCTGAATCTGCTGGCACTTTGGTCTTGAACTTCCCAGCCTCCAGAACTATAAGAAATAATCTTTTTCTTGTTTATAAACTATCTAGTCTATGGTATTTTGTTATAGCAACCCTAACAGACTAAGACCCTCATGGTTTGGCTCTATCCCCTACCAAATCTCGTCTTGAATTGTAACTCCCACAATTCCCACATGTCATGGGAGGAACTGGTGGGAGGTAACTGAATCATGGGAGTTGGTCTTTTCCATGCTTTTCTTGTGATAGTCTCATGAGATCTGATGGTTTTAAAAACTGGAGTTTCCCTGCACTAGCTTTTTCACTTTGCCTGTCGCCATACATATAAGATGTGACTTGCTCCTTCTTGCCTTCCTCGATGACTGTGAGGCTTCCCCAGCCATGTGGAATTATGCGTCCATTAAACCTCTTTTTCTCCCCAATCTTTTGGTATGTACTTATCAGCAGCATGAAAATGGACTAATACAGTAAACTGGTTTCAGTAGAGTGGGGCACTGCTGAAAAGATACCCAAAAATGTGGAAGCGACTTTGAAACTGGGGGTAACAGGCAGAGGTTGGAACAGTTTGGAGGGCTCAGAAGAGGACAGAAAAATGTAGGAAAATTTGGAACTCCCTAGAGACTTGTTGAATGGCTTTGAACAAAATGCTGATAATGATATGGGCAGTGAAATCCAGGCTGAGGTGATCTCAGATGGAGATGAGGAACTTGTTGGGAACTGGAGTAAATTCTTGCTATGTTTTAGCAAAGAGATTGGTGGCATTTTAGCCCTTCCCTAGAGATTTGTGGAACTTTGAACTTGAGGGAGATGATTGAAGGTATCTAGCAGAAGAAATTTTTAAGCAGGAAAGCATTCAAGATGTGACTTGGGTGCTGTTAAAAGAATTCAGTTTTAAAAGTGGAACAGAGCAAAAAAGGTCAAAACACTTGCAGCCTGACTATGTGATAGAAAAGAAAAAGCCATTTTCTGAGGAGAATTTCAAGCTGGCTATAGAAATTTGCATAAGTAAATGGGAGCCAAATGTTAATCCCCAAGACAAAGGGGAAAATGTCTCCAGGGCATGTCAGAGAACTTTGAGGCAGCCCCTCACATCACAGCCCTGAAGGCTGAGAAGGAAAAAATGATTCTGTGGGCTGGGCTCAGGGCCCCTCTACTGTGTGCAGCCTAGGGACTTTGTGCCCTTCATCCCAGCTGCTCTAGACATGACTAAAAGGGGCCAAAGTACAGCTTGGGCAGTGACTTCAGCGGTTAGATGCCCCAAGCCTTGGTAGCTTCCATTTGCTTTTGAGCCTTTGCGTGCACAGAAGTCAAGAATTGAGGTTTGGGAACCTCTGCCTAGGTTTTAGAAGATGTATAGAAACACATGGATGTCCAGGAAGAAGTCTGCTGCAGGGGTGGGGCCCTCAAGAGAACCACTGCTAGGGCAGTGTTGAAGGGAAGTGTAGGGTGGGAGCCCTCATACAGGGTCCCTACTGGGGTGCTGCCTAATGGGGCATGAAAAGAGGGCCACCATCCTCCAGACCCCAGAATGGTAGCTCCACCAATAACTTGCATCATGTGCCTGGAAAAGCTGCAGACATTCAACACCAGCCCATGAAAGCAGCCAGGAGGGAGGCTATACCCTGCAAAGCCACAGAGGTGGAGCTGTCCCAGGCCATGGGAACCCACCTCTTGTATTAGTGTGACCTGGATGTGAGACATGGAGGCAAAGAAGATCATTTTGGAGCTTCAAGATTTGCCTGCCCCACTGGATTTCAGACTTGCATGGGGCCTGTAAGCCCCCTTTTTGGCTAATTCCTCCTATTTGGAATGGCTATATTTCCCCAATGCCTGTACCTCCATTGTATCTAAGAAGTAACTAACTTGCTTTTTATTTTACAGGCTCATAGATGGAAGGGACTTGCCTTGTCTTAGTGAGACTTTGGACTGTGGACTTTTGAGTTACTGATGAAATGAGTTAAGACTTTCGGGGACTGTTGGGAAGTCATGCTAGTTTTGAAATGTAGAAACGATGTGAGATTTGGGAGGACCAGAGGTGGAATAATATAGTTTTTCTGTGTCTCCACCAAAATTACATCTTGAATTGTAACTTCTACAATTCCTATGTGTCATGGGAGGAACCTGGTGAGAGGCAATTGAAACATGGAGGCATGCTGCTCTGATAAGAGTGAATAAGTCTCACAAGATATGATGGTTTTGAAAACTGGAGCTTCCCTGCATAGGCTCTTTCTCTCTTTGCCTGCTGCCATCCATGTAAGATGTGACTTTCTCCCCCTTGCCTTCCTCCATGATTGCAAGGCCTCCCTGGCCACGTGAAACTGTGAATCTATTAAACCTCTTTTTCTTCCCTGTCTCAGGTATGGGGTACGTCCTTGTCAGTAGTGTGAAAACAGACTGATACAGACACTATGCATTGATAGAAGTGGCCTTCACATTCCTTTCAGCTTCGCTAAACTTTAGATGACCCCTTACCTCCCTTTCTTAGAGCATTTGCTTTAGGAAGCTTACCGTTTATCTGGGAGGCTGAGGCGCGTGGATCACCTGAGGTCAGGAGTCCATGACAAGCCTGGACAACATGGTGAAACCCCATCTCTACTAAAAAATACAAAAAATAGCTGGACGTGGTAGTGGGCATCTGAAATCCCAGCTACTCAGGGGGCTGAGGGAGGAAAAATGCTTGAATCCACTAGGCAGAGGTTGCAGTGAGCTGAGATCCTGTTAATGCACTCCAGCCTAGGTGACAGAATGAGGCTCCATTTCCAAAACAAACAAACAACAAAACAAAACAAAGCAAAAAAAAAAAAAAAAAAGAAAGCTTACCATTTGTAAATTCTTTCTAAGCCCCTTTGAAATGTAAATCTTCCCCCAGCCTCTGGCCACTTTCACAGCCCTTGAATGTCTTTCTCAAAAACCTGTGAGCCATCTCTTTGAAATATAATCATCAAGAAAAATAGCCCTCCCATTTCCTACCCTCTGGTGGGGTAGGAGTCTAGCTTTGATAAGAACAATTAACAAACACAGATGGCCTAACCACACTGACCAACCTTCCTGCTACTTTAGTATTTTTCTACTAGCTCATCCCAGTGCTTAGAAACCTCTCACCTTTTCTTTCAGTGGAATTGAGTTCAATCTTTCTCTCCAATTGCAATCTTCTTAAATAAAGTCTTCCTTGTCTATTTAACTCTGTCTGATAAAATTTTTCTTTGACAATATCACAGCAATCCATATGGCAACACTCCTTTTCTAAACTGGCTCATGGGTAGCAGCTTTGGAACATGGCCAATAGGCAAAAACAAAACTCAATGAGTTTTGGCATCCTCCTGCCCCCCCTTTTCTATATCTATTCCCCTGAGTGACTATTGTCCTCATGAATATTAAGGCCTTTCACTTAGTGCCTAGACTGCAGATCTATTTTTTCTTTTTTCCTGTTTGGTCCATATGATGACTGCAGTATAATAAAGGATGCCAAACAAAAATTTCTCAGAGGGGTAAATGTCAGATTATGGCTCATTCATTGTATTATCCCTTCTAGGAGAATTTCCATTTTAACAAGACGAATTTTCTTAATCCAGACAAATTTTCTTAAATTGTAAAATTTTATCACTAATTTCAACCTGGGAGAAGAGGTATTATTAGACATTGGCACTTCCTGCAAAGCTGTAATTTAATAAGCTGCAACATATTTAGCCTACAGATAGGTGCTGATTGGTAGAAATGAGCAGAACATACATTTATGGGATTAGATGCATTTAGGGATTAGAAAAGAGAGAGCAGATCCACTGAGAAATAAAGAGAAATCCAACTCTAAGTCATATGGGCAAAATGGAATAGTCATATTTTTTACTGAAGCTTTAAAACACATAGATAAAATGAGATGTATCTTCACTTATAAGTGTCCAAAATTTGAAAATAATGTAACTTGTCTAATATCATATACATGTCACAGAACCTTTATCTTAGGTATAAGCAGAACTATTACCAGTTTAAAACACATGCTTTCAGAGAGTTGCTCACTCTCAATGGCTAATCATAATTATAGAGGGCATTGATGTTGAAATAAAAAATTTTATTTAATTGAAAAAACGTGACTAAACAGCAGAAACCTCTCTTGCACATGTGTTTGTGCGGGTGTGTGTGTGTGTGTGTGTGCATATATATATATTGGGGCAAGTATTCAGAGTTCCTATATTATAGGATAAACCTATACCAGATCTTTCAGACTCAAGGAGGTGTGCAGAAATAGTAGGAGGATACTCTTTCGACTGAATAGAATACAAATATTTCAGAATACAGGGTCTGCATTTCTGAAGAAAATGTCAATTCTTTGTGATTTTTGATTTTGGAAACATTTTGTGTGACCCTTGTATTTGTAGAATATTGATTATTAGCTCTTTTAGCAGAGAAACCTGCTTCTAGGGGCTTGTTTTCATGAAACTAGAAATTCTATTTCTAAACCCAAGAATCAAGTAAAACTAGCTACATTCCTGGCTTAAATTTTTTTTTGATGCTTTAAGAGAGTAAAAAAAGTGGTGGGTTGGAAGAATGAAAACAAATTCAAGAAGTAAAAACCCATAATGAGGCACAAAAACTCAGTCTTCTTAAAACTCAAAGGCGTAGTATTTTCTTTTTGTCTTCTTTGTGCTGTTTGAGAATTTCTTGGTCATTCAGGTGACTTGTTCTTACAAAACCAGGCTCTGTCCAGCTGTTTTTGAGACCTGGGATTTGAAGTGCGAAGACAGGTTGTGACCTAACCCTGTGCGTGTCACGCACATTTTAGCACAATAGGACTAAGAGTTCTAAGTAGAGCTTTCCACTTGCTGAAGACTGTGCTGTTCCGTGGAAGACAGAAGTGCTAGGGAGAGGAGAGTTATGTTTCAGTGGCAGCATGAGCTAAGTAGCATGTTAGGCACCATTCCACTAAAGGAGACCTTGTGCGAAAATGCCAGCTCCTTAAATCTCCTCGCACTTTCATGCATGAGACGATGTCAGTGATAAATGACGTGGAAACTAAAACACAGTGAAGTACTTCAGACAGTCTCTCCAGAATTAAGCTGGTCACGTATAGATCTAGAAGTCAACCTTTTCAATCTGCAGGGAGCAGCCAAGATCATGACCTACAACCAAAGCAGAAGAGAAGGCTTAACTTGAATAAAAGAAAAAGTGCTATGAGATAGGCAGCCTCTTACTTTATTAAGTAGAGAGGCCGGAGCAGGAAATTAGATTCCAGGTTAGTGTGCACATAGGTTTTTGATATGTTTCAAAATACCTGGCCTCAACTTTCTGAAATTATCATGTGCATGCATGCGTGTTTATGCGTGTGGGTGTGTGTCTGTGTGGTTCTTGAGTGTGCCTTTAGCATGCAGGAACCCCCTCTATCCAAGGTTTTGTTTTCCATGGTTTCAGTTACTTGTGGTCATCTGGTCAGCTGTGATCCAAAAGTAAGTGAGTATAGTACAATAAGATATAATGAGAGAAAAAGAGAGACCATACTCATACAACTTTTTTTTTTAAAAGTGTATTGTTATAATTGTTTTATTTTATTACTAGTTAGTGTTGTTAATCTCTTACTGTACCTAATCTATAAACTAAACTTTGTCATATGAAAAAAGACAGTAATTTATAAGGTTCAGTGCCATCCATGATTTTGTCAGAGGCATGTGAACCAGAGCGACTCCATCTTGAATGGGTGCCGCGTAAAATGCGGATGACACCTGCTGGGCTGCATTCCCAGGAGGTTAGGCATTCTTAGTCACAGGATGAGTCAGAAGGTCCGCGGGACTAGCAGAAGTCATAAAGACCCTGCTGATAAAACAGGATGGAGTAAAGCAGCTGCCAAAACCCACCAAAACCAAGACGGTTATGAAAGTAAACTCTAGTCATCTTCACTGCTAGTTATATGCTAATTACAAAAGACATTCCCACCGGCGCCATGACAGTTTACAAATGCCTGGCAATGTCTGGAAGTTACCTTACATAGTCCAAAAAGGGGCGGAGCCCTCCGTTCTAGGAACTGGCTGCCCCTTTTCTGAAAAACTCATGAATAATCCACCCCTTGTTTAGCCATAAAAAAAGAAATAACCATAAAAATATACAACCAGTAGCCCTTGGGGCTGCTCTGTCTATGGAGTAACCAATCATTTGTTTCCTTACTTCTCTAATAAACTTGCTTTCACTTTACTCTGTGGAATAAAGGAATTGCCCCGTAATTCTTGCACGAGATTGAAGAACCCTCTCTTGGTGTCTGGATTGAGACCTCTTTCTAGTAACAGTTTCAGGCATCCACTTGGAACATATCCCCATGGATACTGGTGGGCTACTGTACCTTGTTTGAAAGGTCTCCTCAGTGCTGACGACAGTGCCTTTTGCTTAGGCTGGGGAGAGAATAGCCTGTGGGATGTTTGGCCTCATCAGAGCATCCGTCACCTTTCATTCTCCCTGAAATATGAACACTTCAAGCACAGAGCCCTTCCTCCCACTGCTGTCTGTGCTGGGGCTCTGGCGAAGCAGGTGTCCCACCTGGGTGGTCCTGTGCTGCTGGGGACAAGCAGCGAACAGATGGTAAAGATGGGGAAGGGATATCTTGGCTGTTGAACAGAATTGTGTAATTTTCTGATTTCCCAAGTGTTTTTCCAAAATCCTGCTCTCTGACACAGGAGTTAAGCCTTTAATTTTGCAGAGAGATCAGAGGCTGGCTGGGGAAGAATAGGGTGCACTGGCAAAAGGGACTCCTCGGGGACTTGAAAGAAAATGGAAATTGCAGTAAATGTATGTTTAGGTGAAAGTCTGGGAAGTATATGGCTGGATACCCTTGTCACTGCTCCAAATGTCCTCCCATTTCCAATGGCATCTTTCTTTCAGTCCTATAACATTATTCATGACTTGAACCTCAAAAATGACATTATATGAAGTAAAATATGAAGCATATTTTCCATAACCTTCAGAGAGTCAGCATGTTAACTGTATATCCCTCAAATGCACAAACTATTATTTGCAATCATTGGGGTATAAAGACTGTCTGGTTGAGGAGAAAGAACACCACGCTAGATGTGAAAAGTCCTTTTCAACTTAGGGACCCATCACTCACCCCTGTGTCCCAGTGAGCAAGAGGTTCTTGACTATTCTGTATTTCACCTAAAAAGTAGTGTGGTAGAAATCTACAGCATATCTTGCCTTACTTATTCATTGACTAAAATGTAGCACTTTTTAGGTAAGATATCCTTTTTAGGCTTACAGGCCAGGCACAGTGACTCATACCTGTAATCCCAGCACTTTGGGAGGCCAAGGCAGGTAGACCACTGGAGGTCAGGAGTTTGAGACCAGCCTGGCCAACATGTTGAAACACAGTCTCTACAAAAATTAGCCGGGCATGGTGGCATGCATCTATAATCTTAGCTGCTGCTCAGGAGCCCGAGGCAGGAGAATCATTTGAACCGGGAGGTGAAGTTGCAGTGAGCCAAGATCCCACCACTGCACTCCAGCCTGTGTGACAGAAATGAGACTCAGTCTCAAAAAAAAAAGTAGCATATAGACATATTCTGTGGGTTACAGAACAATTGATTACCATCCATGCTGATTTTCTTTGTCTCCCAGATGTTTGTGGAGCAGGAAAATAATGGCAAGAGAAAATAATTGTGAGTAGTCACTGCCTGTTCTATGGCATTCCTCTTGGGGGAGTGCCTCCAGTGTATTTTGATAATAAATTAGGATATTTTACCGTCAAAACAATAGAATATCTATTAAATCTAAAAATACCATTCAGAATCCTACCATCTTAATCCAAATGTTTAATTTCTTTTATATTAACTTTTGGTTTAAATTTTCATATATATTCATAGTTCAAATAGGTGCAATCGCATTACACTGTACCTTTTTTAGTTAACATCATATGGTAAACATTCGAAGCATTTTTACATGCTTCTCCCTAGTCTTTATAATTACTATTTTCCTAGATTCATGATGGTGCATCAAGTTGACAGATCATACTTAATCAAACCCCTCTTACTGGGTGTTTATATTTCTACCACTGCTTGGGCAGTGAAGCCTGTAAAAGGTGCTTTTTATCCATCTCCATAAATGTGGCTATAGGGTCTAGCAAGCTTGGGAGCCTGCAAGAAATGTGGATTTTGCTTCCCACATTAAGGAGATGCAAGCTGGCCTTCATTTCCAGGGCTGCATGACTGAGGTTGGGTACCACACTCCTCGACTCTTCCTCTCTGTTCTCTCTTTTAGGTTCCTCTCCATGAAAAAACTAGAAAGCAAATCCAATCCACTGTGCATAGGGTGTGAAACCTATGTTTTCCAAAAGAAATCTAATGTGCTTGAATGAAAATTTCTCCAGAGTATCAATATGATTTAACAAAATATATTAAGGGGCTACTATATGGTAAAATTGCTGTGATTAACCTCAAAAGCTCTGGCTCAGAAAGACCTGGAGTTATATTTCTGCTCTGTTCTATAATGATTGAATAGCCACTGCAAGTTATTTCATCTTTCTCAGACACAGTTTCCTCAGTTGAAAAACTGGGAAGCCCATGATTTAATACATGTAAAATATTTAGCATGTCTATGGTATACAGTTAGTGTAGTGTAAAGCATAGCTATTAATATTGTTGTTTTTATTATGTGTCTTCCAGACTAAGGACCTTAGGCAAGTTATATTACTCCCAGAAGCCTCTATTTCCACATCTATAAAATGGAACTCATACTAGTATCTACCTTTCGATCTGTTAGAAAGATTCAAGAAGGCAATGCATGTAAATAACTCAGAATGGTGCCTAGCACAAAGCAATCCTCCAATAAATGTGAGTTATTTTCATTTTTCTTTTAATGACCAGAGTAACTTGGCTAGCCCTGTATTATTCTCCCTCTTTGTACTCAGAAGGAAATGGAACCTCAGAGGGTTTCAGTACCCTTTCAGTCATTCATCTATTGGATGTCAATACCAGAGTTCAAACTGGGACCCTGCTGACTTCAAAATCCATGCTCTTCTCATTCTTGCAAACTCTGGAGAATTCTAGATGAATAAATAAAAGTTCTTGATGGTCAGAATTCCATAATGTAGTGAGAACTACCAAGCATGAATATCCAGGATGAGAGATGGGGCCCCCTGAGGACAGAAAAAGATGTAGGAGCCAGTGTTGGGGAGACCAGAACGGGATGAGTCCTGCTTGGGGAAAGAAGACCTTGCCGAGGAGGTGACCTGTCCTGGGTTTGCCACTGCTCCCTGTACTGGTGGCAATTGTGAATTCCAGGAGAGCTGTAGTTGAAATGAACTTAATATTTCTTCAGGTGAGAAAAGATGCTTAAACACCTTAGGGAAGAAACACCTGGTTGGGCTTTGACATTCAATTTCCAAACACTTTAGCTTCCAAGAGAACTCTAAAGACACCTTCCTCACCTGCTTTTCTGCTACGTTTCTCGTGCCCCTCTCTCTACCCCACCCTTTCCCTGCAGGGTGTTGCAACTGACACAGGTCATGGATTTTGGGAAACTGAATTTCTGACCTAGGCTTTTTTAGTAGGAAGGCCAAAGTGGAGGGTGGAACATGGGAGAACAAAATGAACGACCGAATGAAAAATAGCATATTCCTGCTTGTCTCTCCTTTCACTCATTGGCAGCCAGTTTAATGGAAGGAATTGTGTTACATTAAAAATAGAAAAGGAAAATGTTAAACAGCAACCACCACCACCCAGTAAAATTCATGTAGTTTGGATGATCCTTTTGCTTTGATGGAGAGTTAAAAAGCCTCCCACCGTTTGGTGCTGCATTAGTATTTGGAATGGTCTGTCTTTCAGCACTGGCTGTCCCATTGCATTTGCCTGCAGGGGCTCCGAAGAACATTCCTAAGTCCTGTCTTTTGAGTAAGTTGGGAAGAAGAATTAGTTTGGGGAGGCACCCCACAGAAACCATGCTGCTTCATCTCTTGCACTTTATCGGCTAATACCAAGGACAACTTTTCAAGGTATCAGGGCAGACATAAGTTGTCATTTCCAGCCTCATGTAGAGGCAGCAGACACATGAGCCAGAGCTTCTCTGCTTGGAAGTATGTGGGCTTGGCCCTTGGATGACTCCAGAAGGTTCAGTGGAGCTGGGAATTCAAGTCCATATGTATTTTTCCACATTAGTTCATACTTTTGCTTGTGTGATGATAGCAGCTCCATCCCACTTGCCCACTTCTGTATCTGCCTCTCCAGTTGGGCTTTGGGCTCCATAAGGGAAGATGTACTTTATTTGGCACAGTTACCGGTCCCAGGAAGCAGCTCAGTGCCAGCATGGCAGAGTGAGTGGTAACAGCAAGGGTTCTGGGTGGAGGCTGCCTGAATTTTAATGCTGGTTCTGATCCCCACTCTGTGACTTTGGCCAAATTACTCAACCTTTTAAGCATCCATTTCTTCATCTATAAAATCAGGCAAATGTTTAGTGCTTATCACAAAGGGCAGGTTCCTGGATTAACTGAAACTATTCCAGGCAACTCTTGAAACCTCGAACCCCTTCACTAAGTGGTAGGCATTACTATAGCTACTTTTATTGTTGCTTTTATGTTTTAAAAAGAAAACAGAAATGAGAATGGAACTGTGTATGTATTACAATGAATGTTCTGTTTTTGCTTCATTTTCTTTCCTTCCTGTTCTGAATTTGCCTGGACATTACAGGTTATGATTTCTTTGGACCGTGGGCTTCTGGATTATCCCATCTGACATTCTATGTATTTACTTGCATATTTATTTTTCACCTGTCTTCCTTTGATAGCAGGCAGGGGGCTTTCATTCGGGTTTGTCATCGCACGGTGCATAGCATATAGTAGTGAATTAGGGATTCAGTGATGGAAGCCATCTCTGGGGTTTTACATTTTTCAGTTTCAGACACTAGCAGAGAAAATACCCTGTCAATTCCAAGTTCAAAAATCCTTGAGGAGGGGTGGGTTTCTTGGCCTAGTTTGTGTCAAATGCCCACACTGTGTACAGGATGGGACCACATGGTTATGTGGCCCTGATGAATGTGTAATGGAGGGAGAGGGGCAACCCTACAACAGAAAGGCTGTGCTGAGTACATAAAACAGTAGACACTGAACAAAAATTATATACTTCTTTCCTCTAAGGAATTTACTTATAATAATTTTATCCTTTACTCTCTAGTTTTGTATTTAGGAAGGGCAAGGCCATCTTGACCCAGAAAAGCCCTTTATGCATTTGCCTGAAAGAGGATCACTTCCATCTTATCCTACAATCAGGCAGCAAGTATTTACTGAGTAATGATTGCCTGCCAGCAGCATGCAGCAAGTACCCTGTGATGTAGAGAGATAGACATGCAAAGCAGAGAAATAGATTTGGGAGTCATTTACATCCTGGTGAGAGAGGAAGTGCTGCAAGCAGATGAGCTCTCAGAACAGACAGGTGGGGAAGGGAAAGAAGACAATTCACAATCTCAGGAGACTTCACAGAAAGCGAGAGGTTGGCGACCATGTGCCAGCGGAAGCTGAGTGAAGACAAAGCTCTGGAAACCCCAGTTCTGCAGGGACCTGGGATGCACGAGGGGCCTACCCTTGAAGAAGCCCCTCCCACACATGCCACAAAGAGGAGACTGATAAGTCTGTGCATATTAGCATCTTGAGCATACAAGTTCTGTTTTGCCCAAATTTGCTTTTTCACTCTCAAACACAGGCTCTGCTTAAATCACCCCAGGCATACTTGTGACTAAAACTTACAGTTCGTAAGGTACTCATTGCAGCCTTTAGTGGTTGTGAAGAAACAATACCAATTTCTCTGCCCTAGAAACTGAAAGGACAAATGGTACAGTGTTGCTACCCTTCCTTGTGTGATGGTGGTTACTGTTAGTTATCTTAACAAGCCTCGGTGAGGCGTCTTTTGTGCTTTTGAGAGATCTATAAACACAATAATTTCAGGAATACATGGTGTCCTTAGGGATATTCAAGCACACAGAATTCTTGCAGCATCTGAGCTAAATTGATAGACTTTTAAAAATGATCGACAATTATCAATAGACGGAGGTTTTAAAGCTTATTTCATGCACTCCATGAATACACTGCTTCAGCTTCTGTTTCTTAGAGGGCTCGTGATTTATCCACTACGGAAAACACATTTCAAAAAAAAAATTTCGAGGGAAATTTGGTGAACCAAAGAAACTAAATTTGGTCAGATACTTGTTTGATAACTGAGTCACATATTGTTTGCTCGGTTCACCTCTGTGAACCATTCTACCTTGCCAAAGGCAAACTTGTTTAACCACAGAGCATGGATTAAGCACCATAAGATGGAAAAGGCATATTCTTTGCATTCAGGGAAGTTAACAACTAATAAAGAAGGATAAGACAGCTACACAGATAACTGGCAACAGGTTCAAGGCAACAGGTGGTAATTATGAAATCTCTATCATATTTTCCAGCATGGTAAAAACTAATATTTTTGAGTGAGTAAATAAATAAAAGCATGGACTAGAAAAGTGTATGTGATTTCAGAGGAGTGAGAGGGAACCTCATGAAATGATAGCATATACCTTCCTGTTGAGTGTGGAATTGGAGAGGAAGGAGAGGGTTTGGGCATATAGAGGCGAAGGGAGGGAAGAATAGCACACATGTGACGAAGAGTATAGGCAGAAGCGCTGAGATGGGAACTGGAAAGACTGGGGACGCCATGCGGGTAGTTTTCAGACAAAGGCAGGCAGGATTGCCCAGAGGATATAAAAGATCTTAGAGAGTCATGGTGTTTATCATGGCTAAACACCATGTGCTAGGGGACTTGATTCTCATTTATACAATAGATAATGAGCTCTTTTTCTGGACTTAATAAGTCTTACAGCAGTCAGGCTATCTCTGTACATAAGTTACAATATTGTATGGGGTCTCCAACAAATGTTTTTTTTTTTTTTTATTACATTTTAGGTTTTGGGGTACATGTGAAGAACATACAATATTGTTGCATAGGTACACACGTGGCAGTGTAATTTGTTGCCTTCCTCCCCTTCACCTATATCTGGCATTTCTCCCCATGCTATCTCCCCACACCTCCCCACCCCCCACTGTCCCTCCCCCCCACTGTCCCTCCCCTATTTCC